>JANTNT010168404.1:0-14827 GCA_024752375.1 Entacmaea quadricolor
TATCAGATACAGAATACTAATAAGCTGTGCTGTATGGGGGTTTACAGTGTTGTCATGTGACCCCTGTATTGCGATTTTATTGGGTCTTACTCTAATGAATTATTCATGAATGTGATAAATAAAATTAATAGGTTCTTGTATAGTGCTTTTACCTAATGTCCCAATGTGCTTTACACTGTTGACTCATTGTCAGTAGCTGGACTTCATAGGCTGCATAGGGCACCATTAGGCTTTAGCAAGTAGCTTACAATCATGAGCAAAGAACTAGCACATTAGGTCACATTAGTTGGTTATGCCTCCAAGATGGAATAGACTGTTAAACTAGGAAACAAATCCCTTAATATTAAATGACATGAAACTAATACAACTGGGATGATTAAATGAGATATTGTTTACTAATAGTGCATGCTCATGCCAACATAGTTTTTAAGCTCTGAAAGAATTCTCTTAGTACCTTGATAAGAATTGAACCTATGACCTTCTGAAAGTATGTACCAGTTTCATTAGTCAACCAGAACTGGACCCACTTTTATCTGCATGCAGTGAAAAACAATGAAGTAAAGAAAAATTGGAACAAGTCGATTTTCTTTGGATTCTGCGCACTGCACTCTTAATGATTATTTAGTTTGCATACCTCTTACACTCATCAGTAGTTATTGAGGAAAGTGGCCATGGGACCAGTTCTGGACTAAAGTTTGATGTGCTCTACAAGTAGACCAGGGGTGGATTCAGGGGGTGACTAGTAACCCCACCTTTTTTGTAGAAATCCCCATAGACCCTATGCATGATGACATAATTTGCAAAAAAAGGTAACTAACAATTAATTTTTGATAAAAAATAACTAACCAAAAGAACACAAGTTAGTTAAATTGTTGAGTAGTTATAAGCATTTTAAATGTATGAAAAACATGATTCAAGCAAGGCTGGTCAGGCCTTGACTGTGTTTCTCATACAAATCCTTCTAATTTTAAAGTGCTGTAAGTTTTGAGATTTTAGGGTTATGTCAATGAAAGTTTGCTTGATTGCTAATTATAATTTTAGCATGCTACATGTATTTCAAATGATGTCTATGCAGAAAAAAGCATTTCTTGAGGGTCTATAAAAACCAATCAAAAATTAATTTAGTCACACCCTTTTTCATACAGTCTTGAAAGAAAGTCACCCCCCTTAAACAAATGCTGGATCCACCCTGTAGACCCTTTGTACATGATTCTTATGTGGTTTCTTTGATTATTGTCTGTAGAAAGCAAAAGTACAGGAGAAAAAATATGCAGAAAGTATAAAAGCTTCTGAAGAAAATTTTACAAATGCCATGAAAAAAACAGAGGATCTCCACATCACAATTGTATGTTATGAAAATAAGATTGATGACTTGAAACAAAGACTTGAACAGGTTGCTGAACAAGAGCAAAGAGCAAATGAAGATTTAGGGTAAAGATTTTAGAAAATGAATTAAAGTAACTGGGTCAATTGGAAAGAATATAGGATTAATAAAACACATGTAAACTCTAGGTACCTTTAGGTCTGTTTGTATGGCATATATTAAAAAACTATAATTATGGCATCTTTTTGTATAAATCAGTAATTTTGGGAAGCAAGTGTGGTGTAACAATGAGAGTGCCAATGCAGCCTGGAGTTAAGTCCTTCCAGGCTTAATATTGTCTTATGTGAGTAGTCAGATTTTATTTTTCTCCCTTGCCTCAAGGATTTTTCTGGGTTCTCTGGTTTTCCTCCCTCTGCAAAAGTCAACTTCTAAACCAATTTAATCTAGGGGATGTTCTTGATAGGGTTAACCTCTAATTAACCTCCTTTTTCACATTGCGATAAAATTTTTATTAACAATTTAAATGATTCACATTTGCTATATGCATACATGTAAAATTCAGCTGTTACCTATCTACTAATATAGTACATGTAAATATATGATTGTCTCATTTGATTTTTTTTACTGTCAGATGTCTGGCTGCAGAAAAACTGTCATTAGAAAGTCAACTAAAACAGTGTTGTCAAGATTATGAACAAAGACTACAATTAGCTGCACAGGAAGCTGAAAAATTACAAGAGGAAATCAAAAGGTAGAAATAGTGTCAACACTTGGTGTTCATCCATGAGGTTAAGGATGCACATACTGATGAACCAATCGAAGTACATGGTTAAATTGTAGCTATATTATAATTATGAATCTTGTTTGCATTCATGACACTTGCACAAGCATTCAGCAGGCAAGTTTAGTCATGTTACATAGTAGTGCTAATGGTCCTCGCACCTATTAACTCAAAGAAAGATCCAATGTATGACCACAGAAACACATTTACAAACATTCGGCATTAGATTTTGTCTGCCAAACAATCACATCCAACATGAATATTCAAGAAGAACGTCAAATTTTGCCCAAATATGGTATCAGATAATACTTTTTGCATGCATATAACTCTTGTGCAGCAAATACAGGAAATGATGCTTTAGCTGAAAATGTTTTTGCAGGCACAGGCCTGCAGAGCTTTAAGTTTTTGGGTTCTTATTGAATATTATATTAACTCTGCTCCTGGATCTTTTTAGCAATGAACAACTAATGACAGATAATCTCAAAGCATTAACTGCCAAATATACTGCACTGGAGGAGACTCATGGTAAGATAAAGATACAATTGTAAGAGAGTGATCATTAACTGGTATTATAGGTGGGTTGATTTAAATAGGAAGTGGGTCTGCATTTTATCTAATCTATCTATCTGTCTGTCTATCTATCTAAAGTAAAACATTATTTTTCAGCAAAAGAAAAGTCTAGTGCACAAAAAGAGCTTCAGATAGCTCTGGCAACACTTGATGTTACAAGAGCTTCCCTCAGTAATAGGTATAAAAAATATAAAATACTTATTCTTATCTTATTCTTATCTTCCAATTATTTTAGCATGAGTGAAAAACAATGTCAAATTTGTTGCTGCATACTGTGGTTGTGCCATATTTAATTTATTATGATGTTTGGATGAATCACATGGAAACAATGGGAAGCTATTTCAATGTTACCATGTGGTACTTTTTGTTGGTGCTGTATAATGAATGGTATCTTAAGTTTCCAACTCATGTTCTTTAAATTCCAAAATAGGCCCACAATTTTAGTCTGCTGTCAACGTGCGATAAAAAAATTCAGTAGCCTAGATGGCTGTCAACAGCAGGGGGCTCCTAAAATGATCCCTAAAAGGTACCTAAGTATTATCCTGGTGGGTGTGACAACAAGATTTTTTTTTATGAGGAGCATCCCCTTAATTAGGAGTCCCCTCTGGACTGTCAACTACATGTAGCTTTTATGATTTGCCAAACCAGGTACCAACTACTTTTTGTTAAACATGTAAAACCAGTTATTTTGTTTTATTATCTGTTTTAAAAGTAAGAAATTCAATGGTCCTTTTTCAAATTCGTCAAAGACCGCTGTGTTCCTTGACTACAGACGTATATACACAGGGTTAGCCTCATTTCAACGTCAGAATATTCACAATTACCAATGGTGAAGTAAAGAATGCACAACCTTTTCAATAGAACCACTTTAAAATTCCATGGGTCTTCATGGAATATATGAATTATTTACACAGAAATGAGCCTAACCCTGTGTATACGCATCTGTAATCAAGGATGACAGGGGTCTTTCATGAATCACACTTCAGTAATAAAAGTTAAAATAAGACTGTGTTAAATGTTTCTTTAAAAAGGCTTGAATAATTCATAATGGTCTAATGGAATAATTCATATTGGTCCAATTAGAGCACTTGTACATGCCACAAGCATGGACCTTTATACCCCTTAATGTCCTCTTCATAAGTATCCATAATCAAGTGATCATTACATAATGACACGTCATTATTTAATGGTCATTTGGATACTAATGAGGGATGATGTCATCAGAGATAATATTTAAAATGAATCCAAGTATGGGGTTTGACCAATACTGAGAAATTTATTGTATTGTATTATATACACATAACTGTGAATTAACAATACAATACAATTGAGAATAATGCACATGACAGTGACGTTCAAACTTACTTCAAAGTATAAACATCCATTTAGCATGTGATTGACACTTGGAAATGTATTAAAGGTTTGCTACTTCAAGTGTGAATGACTCAGAAAAAATGCGAGTCCTCCCGGCTGGGATTCGAACCCATGACATCCTGCAATCTAAAATAAATAAAATTAATTAATTAAATAAATAAAATAAATATGATCTAGAGCTTGTTTCCCACTGGAGTTCCCCAGTAGCTCAGTGGTTAGAGCGCCTGTCTAGATTGCAGGAGGTCGTGGGTTCAAATCCCAGCCTGGAGGACTCGGATTTTTTCCGAGTCATTCACACTTGAAGTAGCAAACACAACATCTATAAACATCTATGTTCATGATGTGTATAGGCATTCCAATTGGACCAAAGGCTTATGAATTATTCATGAGTTTTTAAGCTGTTCAATACACTCGCAGATCCTGTTTTATCAGGTTTAAAACCACTCAAACTGTGCCTTGTACTTTTATACCTGAGAAAACACTCCTACTCATGTATTTAATCGGTATCTATTGCCCGTACAGTAAACAAGAACATGAAGAACTGATTTCTACATTTGACAACCTCAAAAATCAACTAAGTGATGAACAACACACTAATGATTATCTAGTGGAAGTTAGTCAGGATTTAGTTCAACAACTGTTTTCAAATCAGGTACTGTTAAAAGAGCTAAAGTTAAATTTTATTATCAATGATTTTTTATAATTTTATTCCTGGTGCAGCTGAGTGGTGAATTTTTTTTCTTGCCAATCCTACAATACAAATTAAATCATTAAAAGAGCAGAATCTCAGCAATCAAACCATCAGCTACAAGCATAGTGCGTGGAAGCTTACCCTTTTTGCAGTAAAAATTATGCAGGAATAACCCAAACATGGAAATTGGTCAAAAAGAAGTCATATTTTGATGAAAAGCAAATTCTACGCCCCCACACTTTTCAGAAGTCTAGTGAAGGATACAATAATTGCTTAGCATTTGTTTCTTGCATTAAAAACTAGTAACACTAAGAGTGTGCACTTGCAGCCTAAAAATTACCTGAAATTGTATTCCAATCACTAGACAGATTTTTAATTTTTTTCTGCAAAGTTAGATAATATATTTTATTTTAAAATAAGGAAATAAAAAAAAGGGGTCACCAACTTCGTTTTCGAGTTATTTCCACAACATTTCGGATCCTAATGGCTTATTATAAGTCAAAAATAAATTGGGTTTTCCTTGCTTACATAAAAAGAGTGTGCACTCGTGTGTAGAAATGATGCGCCGAAACAATGCCCTTGAACATCCTTAAGATTGTTTATAATTTCAAAGACCTGAATTTATTTCTTGTTATAGTGTAGAACAAAGTTTTTGGAGAAGGAACTAGGTGAAGTACAAGAAGCAGCACAAGAAACCAAAGTGATGCTTGAGGAGAAAATCAATAAAGTATTTGTTTTTAGAACTTGAGCAATCTTTTTAGTAACTATATTTATCTTTATAATTTTAATTATGAATGGTTTTCTATGATATAGAAACAAGAGATCATCATCAATTTAGAATCAGAACAAGAAGGACTAGTCAAAAGCCTTAACCATTTAACCAGGTAAATAAAGGTTGTTTATAATTGACAATGCAGGACCTGGTTCACACGTGATATAATCATAAGGTAGCATAAGAAAATATGCAAGGCAGATATGTAGTCCTTTAAGTTTGGCTCAATTCTTTGTTCTAACAAAATATAAAGGGTTTAATTAAGCAGAAGCAGTTCCAGAAATCAAAGAAAGGGTAGGCTGGACAACTTTGCCCTGAGACAATGCAACCTTCAAGACTGCAGACTTAAGAAAAAGTATCATTCAAAAGGAGGGGCCACAGCCCTAAATTTGCCCCTGTTAACTTAAAGGTAACTGTGAATAGGCCCTTTGCAGCCAGCAATCATTATTATACTGGATTGCCAAAACATTTTCATAGGTTTAAAAAAAGTTTGCATAAAATTCATAGTGCTTTCACAAAACCTAATTTAAAATACTATTTTAGGTCTTTAAGTGATTGCCAATCGCAAAATACAGCGTAGTTCAAAGTTTGTTTGCTCTCCAGTAGAGACTCCCATGGGATCAAGAGTTGAATTCATTCATTATTGAAGTGAAATATCAGCATGTGACAGTTAGCTGCAAAGGGCCCATTACAATCTGTGCTTGCATGTGACAGTTAGCTGCAAAGGACCCATTACAATCTGTGCTTGCATAATGTACTTATGCATATTATTATCCCAAGAGTGAACAATCAGGCTGAGTTTTATTCACTAACAAACAGTATGCAAAGTGACTACTGCTATTTCCAGTTGAGAGCGCTGCACGCCATTCTTGACTGTGTCAAAAAAACTTTCAAACTCTTAAGTTCCCACACTCAAACAGTATAGTTTGGTAGTGGACAAATACATTCTTTCAGCGCCCAAAATTGTTCCAAATGGCGTGTGAACATGACTTTGAAAGCAAGTGAAAGATTGTTTTCCCATCATTTTAAGTGATTTCATCAATTATTACTGTTCTTGAATCCGAATCGAGGGTTTTTCCAGTCTCCTAAGTTTTTCCAAGTTCGCTAGGTTTCATATCTGCTCCGATCAGCTCCAACTTTGACTTGTACACAAACTGCAAAACAATCTTTCACTTGTTTTCAAATTCAAGTTGACAAGCAGTCTTGAACAAGTTCACACTGTTGCTGTGTGGAGCGTGGGAACTGATTAGTTTGAAAGTTGTTCAACCCTGTCAAAAATGGTGTGTGGCACGCTCAACTGGAAATAGCAGAAATGTATTGCTAAATTATGATACTTATTTTATCCTTTCTCATTTTCTTTTCACTTTTTCTTTTTTTTTTTTTTTTTGTAGCATTGAAAAAAGCCAAAGTGAAAAGTTATCAAACGCTCTAATGGAAAATGAATGGTAATTTCATACATTCCAAAAAATAATGATTTTCCAAATTTTAAACATTTATTCAGAAAAATTATCTATCTTTTCACAAATACAGTTTAAAAAATGAAAAGGAAAATGAAATAGCTGAACTTCAACATTTAAAAGAAAGGTAAGACTAAGATAGGGAATCATAAGACCCTGAGTACAATTTGTAAATCAACTGAAAGTTCTTGTAATTGCATGAGCCTTTATGGGAGAAAATCTTACAATTTCTTGTTTATAGTACACTCTACAAATTTTTCATAAAAACTAAAATTTAGAAAGCATACTGCAGTAAAAATGAGAAATTGAGTGAATTCACCCATCTTTCTGACTTTTTTCAAAAACAAAAGATTAATTGTACTGCTCTTATCCAATCTGACAAGTAGTCTATCATATGACTAGTTCCATATATGAATGCATATATACAGGGCTTTGATGTACATATAGGAGGCTCTTATGTACACATAGAAAGGTTCATTAATTATGTATGCAATCATATGTACTTATACATGGTTATTAATATGCATCTTGTCCTATGAATATCCTAAAAGTTCAGGTTCACTCAAGCGAAATGATCTCATGGTTTAATGGTTAGGTTTAGGGTAAATAATAGGGTTAGGCAAATGAATGCATAGTTCTGGGATATTGAATCTTCATGCTTTTCAAGTTTTTTTCATTTCTAATTGACCGATTGGCCCCTAAACTTAAGTAGATTCCCTAATGTTACGGTCACGAAAATGTTATCGGTTTGCCATACAAATTTACTAACTTTTGAATGAAATATAAGCTTGATTTATTTACTTAGTTTTATAAATAACTCCAAAACCTTGTTTTTTAAGCCAGAAAGAACATATTGTAATTGTTATTTAGAGAACTAAGTAAATAAATCATGCTTATATTATATTCAAAAGTTAGTAAATTTGTTTGGCAAACTGATAACATTGTCCGAACATTTTCATGACCGTAACATTAGGGAATCTAGTTAAGTTTAGGGGCCAATCCGTCAATTGAAGATGATTAAGGGTCTTTGAAAATTTTCTAAGTACTTCTTAGAATTATCTTTACATGAGGCCCTTCTTTGTGTACATCAGAGCCGTGTATACGTATATCCAAATATGAAAGTCATACAACAAATCCCTCTCAATCTGACACAATCAAGGAATTTTACTTAGTGTATTAAATAAATAAATAAATAAAATTAAATTGTACAAAACAAAAGTTATTATTATTATTATTATTATCATTATTATTATTATTATTGTGATTGTGATTGATAACATTAAAATTAATTTGTTAAACATGTTTTTGTCTTTCAAAGATGTAAAAATGAAAATGAAAACTTAAAAAAAGAAATGAAAAACAAAACAGATGAATTAGAGCAGTAAGTAATGGGATGTGTTATCTTTTTGGGGGGATTTGAAAGAAAAACTCAAATGTGCAGGGATTATATATTGAGGGGGAATGACAACGTTTAGCATTAACTGATGCATTAGGCCCTGCTTACCGGTATATGGAGAAAAAATTGTCTTGGGTACCTGAGACAGTTGACTACAACTACTAGAATGCTTTACAAATTTTCTTTCTTATTCAAATTTTTATTCCCTCTTGAGAATAGCAGAACAATTGACGCTATAATTGCTTTACAAAAGAAAGTGACCAAAGCATTCTGACAGTTGTAGTATATGATGCCATCATGCAAATGTCCTATACTGTATTACTGTATTTGGAAACTTTTATTGGGGTCTGGTATAGACCCTTATCACGCTAGCATTACTTTGAAAAAAATGCTAACTTTAAAAATCTTTCCAATCTTGCTGTTTTCTGTCTGACAAATTTGATAGTAAAATCGTTTCCCCAATATTTAATTTATTGGGGAAACGATTCTACTATCAAATTTGTCAGATAGAAAACAGCAAGATTGGAAAGTTTTTTAAAGTTAGCATTTTGGTAAATATTTTTAAAAATGTGTCTAGTCTGATAACGAGGCTTGACGGGCATGCTTGTCCATCCACTATTCATTTCTCTGTAAAAATGCTTACTTTCACATGTAAAAATTCATATTTTCCTTTATGCCATATTTTTATGAAACTTTACTATTTTCCATGTGACAAATTTGAAGGTAAAGTCTTTTTTCCGATAAATTAAATATTGTACAACGTAACAGCGTGCCTTCTTATTGGCTAAGCCAAAAATTATCTATGTGGAGTCCTTACGAACCTGCTCAAAAAGTCACATGAAAATCTTTCTCACTACTCGTTCCATACGTTATGACCTCAAGCCAATATTTCTCGTCCATCTTTCCCACTCAGTTAATAATTAAGACTTACATAATATGTCGTACAGTAGACTCACTTTGTCCAACAGAAAAGCTAAAATAGCTGAAGAGAAAGCATTAAAAAACAAGGAAGAATTCGGAAGGTTGGTTAAAAAACTTGAGAAATATTGCTTTTTTTACTCTACTTTTATTACTAATAAATACTAATATTAGTAAGTAATGACATCAACTAAAAATACTCACATGTTCACATGTTGAACAGGCGACTTGTCGAAACTCAAAAGAAGCTTTCACAAAATGAAATCAATCAAATAAGGTATTTAGTGTGTTTCGTCTCTTTTTTGCCTAACATTCTTTAAATTTTTAGTTCTTAACAATTACATCCATATGATTTGTTTAACAATAAAGGGTAAAGGAAGAAAACAGTGAGGCTCTGAGAAAAATTGAAGATCAGCTTCTAAGGTAATTTTATTGGTTGAGCTTCCTGTCTTAATTTAACACAGGAAGCCCACTTTAACATTTTACGACTGTATATATTCACTGAATAAACGAATATTGGTAGTCTTTATACTTTGGCTGTTTATTTTCCCAGGCACAAACAAGAACATGAAAAAGAAAAAGAGGAAATCGAGAATATGTATAAAAGGTTAGTCTTCCATATTGCTGATGTTGAAATTATTTTAATGCATATCAATTTAAGTCCAGTTGTTGTCCAGTTGGGGGTATTCGGACAAAAGATGGGGGTTTGACAAAAACCATTGAAAAAAATTCAAATGCCCCAGGGTGGGAAAGCTGTTGTTAATCAAATAAATACAAATACATCACAAGAGAGAAAGTCTTAAATTAGATAGCAAAGTCTGATCAAACTGCCCACCCAGGGGTACATGCATGATTGGTATCAAATCTGACACAGGTGCTTTGATATAAGCAAATCCTGGTCCCTTGCCAAACCCCCTTCCCTTATGCGACTTACTTTGATATGTGCATAAAATCCTTCAAAAAAAGTAAAATAATAAATTTGAAAATAAGTACACTTTTTTTAATTTCACCATAGAATGTTACATAATGCCCAAGATGAAATAGAGAACCTAAAAGAAAAACTAAATAGGTATACCACTCTTTAATTTTTTTGTCTAGTTATCTTTAAAAAAATATAAGGCCACTTATAAAAAAACTCTTTTTTTTCCTTTCATGCTGATTTCTAGGCACAACAATGATGCACAGATAGAAGACCTCAAGCAGCAAATTGAATTGTAAGTATCGTAATGTTGAAGGGAGGTAAGGAGGATTGTTGCCTTGGTTTTTGGTAAAGATGGGCTATGAGGTGGACTACTGAGGTCTCAAATCCTGGCCCTGGCTAAGGGAAAGTTCATTTACTATGACAAGGGGGTGTAAATATTTTAAGGACAGCCTTTTGGGGGGGGATGGCTAATTAAAATTTTTATTGCCATGCTGGTACACTACACATTGGGGCTCTGAAAATTTCATATTTTGAAATTGAAAATCTTCATACAGCTCCTAATCATATTAAATAAACCTTCCCAAAGACTACTTTTTCAATGCACCATCTACATAAATTAAATTTTCATTTATTGGATAAGGTGGCAAAATAAATATGAAGAACTTGAAAAGAAAATTGAGCCATTTAAGGTAAGTATACACTGTTAATGATTGATTTGTAAACATGCAAAGTCTACCTAAATCTTCATTATCTGAAAACATTCATAATACTATCCCCACCCTTTATTTCCCACACTACCAACTCCCCTAACATAAATAATGACCTGCCTGATTGTTGTCTCTGATTCTATTTGAGCAAACATATATTATGGATGTCGATGATTAAAAAATGACAAGTGAATATGAAACATTAAAGTTACAGTTTTATAATTTTCACACAATGTTGACAGTATTAAATGAACATACTTTTTGTTGATCTCAGGAACAACTTGATGCCTTTGAAGCAGAAAAAAAAGCACTTCTAAGTCAAAACAGTGAAGCACTGAATGAGGTATACTAAATATATACATCTTGTAAATGTACAATTAGAACTGTTGTAGTTCGATAGTAACTATAGAGGGAGGGGCTAGGGGCTATAGTATTCCCACTTTTAGCCCAACAAGTCAAGTTATTCGCAATAAGCTGTGGTCTAAATTTACAAATTTCATCTCCTATGGGTGCTCCAAAGCCCTTATTCACGACTATTCTGTATGTTTATAACATGAGTATTTGAGCATTTATATTTGAATTGGGCCATTGCATTTGCACCCCCCGGGATGAGGACCTCAGGAATTCCTGGGGGGGTAAGGATTGAAATTAAATGAAAATCCTAAGGGGTATAAGGTAAAATATTACTGGAAATTCTAGGGGCCAGTGACAAGAAAATTGAAATTCTTGGGAAGTAAGAGCGAAATAAACAATAGAAACATGGAAATCCTGGGGGTCTTTCCAAAACTGACCGTTGTCCAGGGGGTAAAAAGTGAAGTGGAAATCTTGGGGAGTCAGAAGAAAAAAATCAACATCCTCAACCCCAGGGGTACAAAAATGAAATGCAATGGCCCATTAGTTAGAATGTTCTTCCTTTCACAGGTTACTAAGCTTGGAGCACAGTATGCTAAACTACTTGGCCATCAAAATCAAAAACAGAAAATACATCATGTATTAAAGCTGAAACAGGAGAATATTGACCTCAAATCTGTAAGATATGATCAAAAATGTTATACTGCACTTATCAGTTGAGCTTGGAACGGCCATAATTTTATCAATAAGTTTTATTGTAGATGATCAATGTTGTCAAGGTCACATCAGCTTGTTACTGTGTAGACAATTCTCACGTGCATAGACTCTGATTGGTTATTTTTGGACTGACAAACACTTGTCTGTATGTCGCAACATTTTGATGTGGTGCAGTATTTACTTGTAACTAAATTTATTTATAAAAAACTCATATTATTATTAATCAATTATTATATATATATATATAATAGTTGAATAATAAAAATATATAACCATAACTCCATGTAAGGCACTCTTCCATTGGGTTTGCTCCAAACACACACCACCAGCCACCACTACATTCAGTATTTATAACACACAACACTCAAACTCACATGTTGATTTTTACATAGAGAGGAAAACCAGAGAGCCTGGAGAAAAACCCTCGTAGCATAGGAAAGAACAACACACACAAACTCAACTTGCATAGACTTTGCCTGTGGGGCTCGATCCATGAACCCCTTACACCAACATCGTCCATTGGTGAGACGACAATGCCATAGTATTGTAGACAACTCTTGCTACCCATAAAGAAAAGTCCTACTGCAAAAATCAATCTAAATATTCACATTTGGGACCTTCTCTGTCCTCAGTTATGAACCCCAGGATATCATGGGGTAAAATTTAAGAGTTACTGGAAATCCCAGGGGACAGTCTGAACACACTGAAAATTCTTGGAGGTATTTTTAAAAATAAACAATGAAAACCTGTAAATCCCAGGGTTCTTTTCTAAATAATCCATTGTCCTGGGGGTAAATTATTAGTAAAGTAGAAATCTTTAATATTACATCATTCTTCTGTTGTTGTAAATAAAGGAAAATTCCAAATTGCGTGAACAATGTGAGAAGCAAAAAAGGGGCCTAAAAAGACTTGAGGAAAAGGTTGACTACACAGTTGGAAAGAAAAAGTTCAATCCTGCTGATGCTTTTTCACATGCTAAAAAAGAAAACAGAGGTCTGGCAGTTCTTTCTCATGGTAAGATTTTCACAAATTTGAGTTTTGTGTTTTTTGATTATTTTGGGAAGTACATTTGGCATCTGCTGCAAGAATTTTTCATCTCACTGCTAATTAGCTCCAGGGTCTTATTCTGAGGCCAGGTTTCATTCCTGAGCTCCAGGGATTTCATTAGAAGCCAGCAACTGGTGAACCCTGGTGTCTACTGTCAATATCTAAGCTGCCTACTTTGCCATGCCACATCCCAATTGTACCTATGAATGCAGGTTCTTACATGGCTGCTAAGGTACACCATATGTCTACTAGAAATCAGTGATATCCCTGGAGCTCAGGACTCATGAGTAGAGTTGTTCATTTGTTGGTTCTCTTCCTTGCTTTGAGGGTTTTTCTCAGAGTTCTATGGTTTTCTTCCCTCTATAAAAATCAACAAAGTAAATTCTAATTTGATCTGTGAGTTAGCTGTGCCTTGACTTGGTACGTTGTTTCAGGGTTTGATTAAGTTGATCCATATTGTGACAATATTTAAATCAATTTCACTAATTTTCATTCTCTCAGGAAATGTCAGCATCCGCAAGTAGATGTTTTTATTTGATGTTGTACGATTCAAGTGGTTTTAATTGTAAAAGAATCAAAGTTATGATCAGTTTACAGTAGGGTTGGCCTGTACTACAGATGATAATTAACATTGACTCCATGCAAACAAGTTGTACAAGAGCTGATAGCCAACAAGGTGCATAGTGCCAAGTTGGCTATAATCAGCCATGTATGAGGAGATTGAGTGGACTTACTGTTTTATAATATAGACAACGTATTTTGGCTTATCAAAGTTCACAGAAGCATTTGGCGATTTTGTTGATCTCTCTACTCACAGTATAAGCTGATAACCTAGTATTAGAGTAGCCAATCAGTGTCCATTTGTCAAATCCAGTGGTTGTCTATATTATAAATTAAAATATAAAAATTACTTAGTTTTAGCTTCAGTTCAGAGGAAATTATAAGTATAATATATGCTCTTAATCTAAATTACAAGAGGAAAAGGATTAAAATGTTTGACAACTTTGACAGTAAGAATATTCAAGACTTTGGCTGGTCGACCGGCAGCAAATTAATCAGTACTCCTAATTTACAGTTCATCCTACCAGCTTGAAAGCTAACTAGGACTTTGCATCAAAATGAAGCTGGAGTTTAGCTTGCTATAGGAGGGAGACAATTTTTACCATGTTTAACAATGATTCACACATCCCTATTGTTGGAAGCTCAACTCCAGCCTTGCTTTGATGCAAAGGGTGAATTGGTACCTTTCAAAATGACATGACAAACAGTAAATAGGAGAGTTGACCAGTCACTCTATTGAAGTATGAATTAACTATAACTCAAATTAACATGATAAACTGTCTTTTGCAAACACTGGTAGCATTGGTCATATTTAAGATCAATGCTGAAAATAACTGCTAAGGAGAACAATACACACTCAGCTGTCTATATCATGATCACTGATTGATTATTACATGGTAAAGATTGATCAAAAGCGTAATTTTATATTGTTAATTCTTATAAATAGTGTACAGCATATCTTAAGTTGTTTGTTATTATCTATTTCATTAACTTTATGATTCATCTCACATTCAAATCCCCCCCAACTAACATGGGACAGTGTGGGGACAATGTGAGACCTAAGATAATAACAATCAACAATGCTCCTGTAGATGGGGATAAAGTGAAGATTTGAATGGTGTGTGTGTGTGGGGGGGGGGGGGGGTTTTTTTTAAAATTCCTTGCTATAGTGGGGGTTTGTTTTTTTTTTTGCCTTTGGGGGGTTGGGGTTTGGGGTTGTGTTTTTGAAACAATTGGGGG
>JANTNT010168515.1:0-31480 GCA_024752375.1 Entacmaea quadricolor
GATTAGAAGTTGTCAAAGGCCTCAGTGCAGTCTTCTTCTATCGTTACACGTTACTGGGCTCGTAATTTACCTATTACACTGCTTATACGTCATTTTTGAGCCTATCCCACATGGCTTAACTGCCTCTTCCTTTTTAAAAAATTATTCTATTGAAACATTTAATAAAAGAAGAGAGTAATACAATAGTCAAAGTAACCCCCCCGACAACCCGGGACAGGGAGGAATGTGGGGCATAGGATCACATAAGACAAGCAATGATTTTCCAGGAGGTGGGGATAAAATAAAGATTTGACTGGTGTGGGGGCAATGGTGGAGGTTTAGTTCGGGATACGGCTATACAGTTGGGAAGATAACTTAGATTATTATTTTAACTTTTGGGGTGGGGGATTTGTCGTTCGTTCTGACACCATTATGTGAGGTATTTACAAACATTTGTACAGCCCATTTTTCAAATGCCCCACTAATCCCCACCCTGTCGCGGGTTGGGAGGGTGGGGTTTGACAAGTGCAAAATAATTTAGAATGTCATCAAGACCTCACAATCCCGTCCTTAGATCTTAACTCCCTACTCCACAGCAATTCACAGACTACAGCGGCGTGGGAATACTCCATAGAGGGAACAACTTTCCAAAAAGTGGAAAAAAACGAAAATAAAATAGCAAACGCCACGAACAACAAGATTGCCGGTATACGATGGATCAGTCGAGATCGAACTGGATATGAAGTATAAAACTGAATATAAAAGAATAACCAATACGCCGTAGAAGAAATTGTTTAATAAAACGATATTTCGGCAAGCCAGTACTTGCCTTCTTCAGGTTAAGACTAAAACTAAAAAAAAAAAAACTAACTCGGACAATAGTCAAAATGGCCGTCCCCTCACTACGGCACAGCCATACTAAATGGGTGAAAATGAGACCCGTTTTAAAGCAGTAAAAAATGTTTGTTCTTATAAAAAAAAATAAGCGTACAAGTAGAAAACTATACCACATATATATGAAAAATGAGACTCAATCCTAGGACTAGATCCGACCCCATCCAGCGGTAGAAACATAATGGGGAACTGCTTTTTTAGTTTTCCAAATTCCTCCGTCCCCTCCCCAATTTTTTGTGTGTGTGAACGACCCTGAAGAGCCCTCATGGGTATTAGGGAACTTAGTTCTTCTCTTGAGAATTGAAGCCTTTATCATGTAAATATTTTTCATTGTTTTGTCCCCCAGATGGAGGGCTGGGGTCTCAGGGGGAGGGTCTTTAGTCAAATTTGTAAACTCAACGGGAGGGTTACGTCTTTTGATATTAAAGCTTAAAGTAGGAGAGGGCCTCCCCCCGACATGATATGCTTCCATACCGTCAAAATTTTTTGTTCAATAAAAAGAAACTTACCTTTCGAGAACAAAATAAGAAGAATAATGTTCCTTCGTTCGCAGAAAAAAGCTTTTACTGGCCAAAAAGTGAAACTTTGCTCGCTTCTCTCGCATAAAATTTCAAAAAGTTGCGGCTGGAAGTCAGAAGAGGAATGGTTGTACAGTCTTAACCCTGTATCCCCGGGGGGTTAGAAGTTAATTCAGCCTTTGTTCAGGGGGTTTAAGTTAACTTTAAGCCGTAGTTTACTCGTTTTAGAACCCCCTACTGATAGTTACTGCACAGTCCCTAATATATACTATTCGTCCCTTGGAGAGCGAAATTTTATAAGAAACCTGCTCAGTTGCCGTTTATACGTTCATCTTTCTTGCTCTCGAACAAATCCACAGGGCCCTGAGGAGTTGCGCGTGCCACCCGTTTTTTTAAACTCAAATATAACCACACAGAGCGATAGAGAAACAACTTTTCAATAGTCAGGTACAATTTCGTAACTTTCTTTAACGTTTTATTATTTTTATTCGACTTTATAAAGATCTCCATGTACATTCTCTTAAAGTAATATGATACCATTACATAACAATAGTTTGGGCTACCTGTGACGGGCCAAAGAATTCACTTCCGGTCGGTGGAGAGAACAAGTTCTCAAGACGTCACCATTTCTTGGACCAGAAGAACAATGGCGGAACATCCAAGCGCTTTCCAAGAGTTCGAATATGAAAGCTCATATCCTAAACGATTCCGATACAGCCGAGGTTTTGACGATAAAATGTGAGTTAACAGTCTACTTTATTATATTATACATAGATTTTAATTTTCTCACATAAAAAAATAAGGTTTTAAAAGCGTTCTTTTAACTCAATTCTACAAGAAGAGAGGATAAATAAGCTTAATAGTGTTCTTTGGTTTTATACTAGCCTTGATTACTAAATACTTATGCCTTCTTTATCTGCTTTTAGTTTTATGACCAATGCTTGTGTTGTTCTAGTATCGCAAGTGAGAAGCTAAAGCAAATAACATTCTTAGAGTCTGGTAAAATAAATACAACAAGGCTTGCAATATTTCATTCAGTTTATTGAAGCTAAATCAGATAAATCCCTTTTTCAATTTTAAAATATGAAAATTTCAGAGCCCTCTATTTCTGAACTTACCAAACTTTTGTGGCCCCCCAATGTGTAGTGCAAAAATTCACCAGCATGGTAATTAAAAGTCCAATTAGATATCCAAAAATAAGAAAGCCCCCTGTATATCTTTCAGAAATTTAAGGGGCCCCCTTAAAATCTACATGCCCACCTTGTCACATTAAATACACCTTCATTTAACCCAATGATTCACCCGTTTAGATAAATTATTATTATTCAGTTTATACATGTAATACCAATACATTTTATCCTATAATGAAATATTCTGCATATGGGACACTTTAGATTTTTTAAATACTTTTTAATAAAATGTCATTTTAATTTTTTCCTTGTGAACTTTTGAGATGCTTTAGAAAAGAGTCATTTTTTCTCTTATTGCACCAGTGAATAAAAAACATCCAAACACCCCTTAATCCTGGGCATTTAAGAAGGTATGTTTTTATTGAGGGGGGGGGGGGGGCTTAGAAGGGAGAGTCATAAGTCAAATTTTTAGACTCAAGTGGAGGGTTACGTCTTTTAACAAGCTTAAAGCAAGGGGAGGGCCATCCCCTTTTACATCACCTTTTACTGATATGCTTCTATACTCAAAATTATTTGCTTGCTACACTTGTGTTCAACAAAAAGAATCTCTCACCTTTTCAGAACGAAAAAAGCCTTCCTTTGTTCGCAGAAAAAAGCTTTATTGGCCAAAAAGATATCAAAAATTTGCTCCCTTCACTTGCACAAAATTTCAAAAAGTTGTATACTAATTTTCAGCTTTGTTCCAGGGGGTTAGAAGTTATTTTAGCCCTTGTACAGGGGGTTTAAATTAGCTTTAACCAGTAGTGTACTTACTTTAGAACCCACTCCTGATAGTTATTGTCCCTAACACACAAACTGTTCATCTTTTGGAAACCAAAAACCTTTTTGTTAGAAAAATTCTTAGTTGTGTTTGAAATTGAAATTGAAAGATTTAAGGGAAGGTACATTTTTATTGGGCTGAGGGGCTGGGGAATTCAGAAAATTTTGTTCAGAAAAAATTTTGTTCCTTTTTATGGTCCTAATAGGCTTTAACAACCATAGTCTGTTTATGAAAGATTTTTTTCTTGGCATGAGTACAAAACACAGAATTCAAATAGATTTGTTCAAAAACAAATAAGATAATTTTGTTTAAATTTTCCACCCCCAGGTCAAAAACATTCATTCAAATAACCAGTCTAAAGGAGCTGTTAAACTAGGCAATTTTCCCAACTTGTATGAGTCTCAGAATTTTGTTCCAGACAAGTTGCAAGAAAAATTGCTTAGCTTAACATATCAAGAGCCTTGCAATTTTGTTGCCTCAAGCGTTGCAAGAAGTAGACTTGAGTTCTCCTTTTTGCAACAAAATTGCAAGATGTTGCCAGGTGTAACACCCCTCTTGCAACTTGTCTTGCAGTGATTGGATTAAACCAATGACATTTGCTTTCATTCATGTATTGTGTTTATCCCAGTCCCTTGCAGTCGCCATTGTGAGACAAGTTGCACAAAACATTGCCTTGTGTAACATTGCCTTGCAACTGCAACACGCTATTTTTATCTCGCAACAAACAAGTTGCAGGAAAGATTGCCTAGTGTAATCACTTGTGCACCAGTCTAATTACCATACTCTTTTCACCAGTCTTATCTCTCATTTCATGGTCAAATGTCCCAAGGTTGCCTGGGGTGGTGGTGGTGGTGGTGTTGTTGTTGTTGTTGTTGTTGTTGTTGACTCCTGCATATGCTTACCATAACATCTATGCATGCTCATATTCCCATGAAAATGTACTGCATGATTATATGCCTACTAAAGTGTAAGAGTACTTGTTTTCATTTGGGTCATATTACTTTCTAGATCTATAGTATGAAAATAAAGTGTGTTTTATTTTACAGAGACAATGAAGATAAGAGTGAAGTGAAGAAGGATACAACTGTAAGAAAATTACAACTTCAATATTTAACTTTTAATGTTTATTAATGTAATGACTTATTATTTGTATGCACATTTTGATAAGAGCATTGTGAATTTAGCTTTAGGTTTTTTATTTATATGATTTGCCTGAAGGACAAGTGCAGTACTATAGGACACGAGGTCCCCTACTAGGTACAATACCAAATCCCATCCCCTAAGAATTCCCTATCCCCTCCACAAATCCCATTTAGAAATGATTAATAAGTGCTCAGACACTAAGGATGGTCACCGCTAGAGTTTCTTTATGTCCTTAGTATTTCTTTTATGTCCCTCCAATATTGGTTAGTTGGATAAAGTATGGAGATACAGGACAACCATTTTAAGTGATCATCCAAGCCACTTGAAAGTCTAACCATTTGCAGATATTTTTACAAAGGCAGCACTTCCTCCTCAGTTATTTTAAGACCCTGAGTATTGGTCCAGCCAGGACTCTAATCATGACCTCCCACACAACAAACTGGCACCCCAACTAACTGAGCTATTCAGGTGGCAGTTTTAATAGATTTTTATTGTTTTTGTTGTATTTGTATTAAGATTATTGTCTTTTCCTTCAGCCAAGTCCATTCAATATGACTGCACGGAACTTTCCAAAGAAAAGGTATTATTTTAACTACTGATGGCTTACAAAAAAAAATCAAGAAAGGGAGATATCAAAATACTAATGAATTAATCAGAATTTTTTCATGGATCAATTTTATTGAACCCTGAAACAACCACAGGGCTGATCTAAGTCAGGGCATGGCTAACTCACAGATCAAACCCTGAAACAACCACAGGGCTGATCAAAGTCAGGGCATGGCTAACTCACAGATCAAACCCTGAAACAACCACTAGGCTGATCTAAGTCAGGGCATGGCTAACTCACAGATCAAACCCTGAAACAACCACAAAGCTGATCTAAGTCAGGGCATGGCTAACTCACAGATCAAACCCTGAAACAACCATAAGGCTGATCAAAGTCAGGGCACAGCTAACTCACAGATTGAATTGGAATTTAGCATGGTGATTTTTGTGGAGGGAGGAAAACTGGAAAACCTGAAGAAAAAACCTTGAAGCAAGAGAGAGAACCAACAAACAACTCTACTCATGTACGTCCTGAGCTTTGGAGTCAAACTCTGGACCTCAGCAGTGAGAGGCAACGTGTTAGCAGCACATACTACACATGCTTTAGAACTGCGTGCTTTTTTAAAGTGTGGCCTAAAACATTTTGATAGAAATGCATGTTTTGTTTGTTCATAGAAATCATTACATAAGGTCGTCAATGGCATCCTACAACAGAACCAGGTAAATAAATCAGGGCTAAAAAAGAATTAGCAGTTTATCAGTAAAAACTTTTCTACTGTTTGTACCATAATGCTTTTCCCAAAACAACCCTGATAACTTTTGGTGTTAGATCATAGATCATAATTGTTTGAAATATTCCAATATCCATAAAATGTATTGAAGTATTTTGAACAAGCAGCCAAAAGAAACCCATGGCAGTTGCTCAGCAGTAGCCAACCATGGTAAAACAATGGTAAAACAAAAGGTTGTGCACTGTCATGGTTGAAAAAAGTGAACAAAAACATATAGCAATGGGTTTCTTGGCCACTTCCCTCTATTAACTATGAAAGACTCAAAGGATGTATTCTGGCACTATAGAAAAATGTCCAACAAGTTTGGACATTAGTATATTTTATGTCAAAGATATAAAGATAAAACTTACGTTAATGGTATTAAATATTGATTTAGCTTGGTCTAGGGACATGACTGAAAAAAAGTTTGATCATAGGTTGTAAGGTGTCCTGTGCTATAATGGAATGGAGAGAGAGTTAGTTGTGCATTGTTACTGAATAAACAGGTGTTGAATTCTAGGTCTTTGGCCAAGTCCATCTTATAACATGTAGGTTTTCCTGTTGCCATAGATAATTGGCTCATGTGCATGTTTTATACCACCCTTTTGTGTCCCTTATTGGGATTCCTGTGGCCACAGGTAATCCAAACCAAAGGTTTCCTTATTTCTTTTCCATATTTTTGTTTGTTTGTTTCCTAACAGAGGTAGCTCACTTGGTGGTAACAAAGCACTTGAACTTGTAAGAGCAGCTCTTCAACCTTCTTTAAATGCAGAAATTGAACAAGTGTTAAAGAGCTACCAAGAGGTATATTAAATCATTTTAAACTAACATATACAATAGCAACCTTCAAGATGTTTTAAAACATCTTGAAGGTTGCTATTACAACAACAGCAGCAGCAATAGCAGCAACAAAAATAACAACAACATCAACAGACAGCAACAACGACAGCAACCACAACAACAACCACCACCACCACCACCACCACAACAACAATAACAGTAAAGTTTGAAACTGTTTAGTTCCTTTTGAAAAATCATGCCTAATAACAAGAGATTTATTTTGCAGATGTTCAAGATGGCAGCCAATAATGCTAGGGAGAATACTGGTGAAACTATAACAGAGGAGCAAATAAATACTGTTATAAGAAAGAGTTTAGAGGAGGTGGGTAGATGGTTACTTTGAAAAGCACCTAAAAAGCAAATGCACCAAGGCTCCAGTCATTCCAGTATTATCTTTCAATTATGGTAAAAACCCATGTGTAAAAGCCTACGTTTTTTGAAGTCTGGCAAAATAGGTTCTTGTATTTTGGATAGTTATTGGCAATTTAGAATAAGTAGGTTCTTAATTAAGCTCTTGATTTTTTATGAGGTCAAGTAGCTGTTTCTTAGTCTTTAAACATATTCAGGGTACTTTACCAAATTATTTGTATGAGCATTTTACTGTAAAAAATCAGGTGCACACAAAAAATACTAGTAAGATATGCTAAATATAACTCAATTTGTCCCAAATATATTCAAGAAAAAGGAAGTGGAAAGACCTTAGAACTACTATTAAAACTTTGGAATAGTTTGCCTTTAGAAATATTAGAAGTAAAGATTCTCTTCCTTTATTTAAGAAAAGTTTGTGGAATCATATATTTAATAAATAGCAGAGTTTAAACCAATTTAATTTAAATTAATGTTGTATATATATCCAGATACATGTACATGTGTATTTATATACATGTGTATGTGGGCAGTTTCACTGTCATGGGCATTACACTCGGACAGTATTTAAGATCATTTTAAGTTATATTTTGTATAACAGGAGCTATTTTGCTAATTGTATTATTTATACATGTTTAGCACAGTACAACAAAAAATAAAATAGATATAAATTAAAGTATGTTTGGAGGCTGGGATTTTTTTGTAATTTTAAATTAATAGAAACAAGTGTTATAGATGTTACAGAAAATCAGCCAGAGATGTGAATTAAAAATTTGAAAGCTAAAATTTTTATGAATCAAAAAAATGTAGGAAATCTATTTGATATTTTATCTATAACTTTATGTTGAAGCTTGAATATGGATGTGCTATCTTTTTATTTTATTTCTTTTACCCACAAGAATAAGACAACATGTTGTCACTGATATAACATCAAGCATCACGGACATACACACTCCCAAAATCAAAACTTAACTTTGTTTCAGAAATTTGTATTTTGTTTTTTTCTAAAATAACTTCATCTTACACTTTTTCAGCTCCCCTTCTACTGTTTCATCACTTGTCTTTAATATTACTGTTTTGAGCAGGTTTAATTTATGACCTTTTGCTATAGGGTGTCAACCTTGTGATTTTGCTTACAAAGTGAAAAAAGTGCTTATTTTGATTTTAATTTCAATAATTTACTATTTCAAAATATCTAGAGGACTCTCTACATATAAAGACCTTCAACTCATATTTATTCATTTTGAAGTTACTTAATTTCATAATAGTTCATTTTCTTCTCCATTTTAAATTTTTTAAGAAAATAATTTTTGCCTCTCATGTTGAATTGCCCATGTACAAAACTGATGACAGTATGTATAATATAAATTTGCAATCTCAATGTCAAACTCCTTGGTTAAAACGTTTATCATAATTTAACTGCAATCCACATATAAGAACCTGCTTGATCTTGCTTGGCTAAAAAGGTTCTTATATTTTTGGGTATTAAAATGGCAAATTTCTTCCAGCAGGTTTTTAAACTACTAGGTTCTTACACACAGGTTTTTACTGACTGACTACCTTACTTGAAGAAACCAGAACCCCAAAAAAGGGTCCACAAAAAAGAAGTGGCCCTTATTATGTGGTGTTGTTCATTATATTTCCTGAAGCAGTTGTTTTAAGTAAATTCTTTAAACTTTTTTTGATAGGCCAAACTAATGTATAGAGTGGATACAAGGGGCTCAATAGATAAAGTAAGGTATGAACGTAGTGAGCGAGGAAGCAGCCCATCAGTTGTAAGAAAGGTAAGTACCATCGCAATCATACAGTCATTCTATAAAACAAACAAATAAATCCACTTTTGTCAAAAATATCAGATTTTATCATATCTTCATAATTATTTGAAAATAACATGATATTTCCACACATGAAAAGATCTCCTTATATTCTATACAAATTAAGTTAAAATGTTTGAAAAAATTCAGAAATTGGCATTTCATTGTTGTTTATATAATAAACAGAACATTACATGACCACTTGGAGATGAGAATTTTATCTTCTCATGTTGAAAACATCTCACTCGTTCCCTGCACTCACTTATGAGGTATCTCTTCAACACTTGAAGATAAAATTCCTATCCCTGCATGGCCATGTAATATCCTTATATATCTTTTATTCTTGATTTCTTGTAATATCTTTTGATATTTTAATTGTAGAAACGACCTCGTTTGGATGTTGACAGAGAAAGGTAAAAGATCTCATTTTTTAAACCCACTCTGAGTTAACAGAAAATTGACTTTAAACATACATTTGATTCTTTTCCAGAAGCACTGTGGCTTCAAGAGCTGCTGATTCTAAGACTATTGCTGCTTATGATGTAAGTGAATCAATCATAAAATGACAGTGTAACTACTGTATCTGGGGCCACTTAGACAATGAGAACCAGTCAGTCAAGATTTAGAGTGAAAACTTGAGCCAATCATGGGAGATTACAATCAGTAGGATCTTGAAATCAGCCAATTACAAGCTTTCAGTCTGTTGATAACATCAAATTTTTTTGTCAGATATTATTCAGATCTTGCCTTTTTTACTTGCTCCTGATTGGCTAGAAATGGCTAAAGTTGAAATGCATTGTTTTAACTCTAAATCTTGATTGGTTCTCATTGTCAAAGTGGTTCTCATTGTCAAAGTGGTTCCCATTACAGTAGTCATAATTTACTGATATATTGTTTTCAGTGGGATCCAGATGCTATCAATGAAGAAACAGAGTTTGTCATGGGAGTCAAAGCCAATAAGTAAGGTTTACAGTTCATCGTCTTTAAAATGATACCAGTATTTGATGTAATATTTTTTCATTGTCGTATTTCAAGGGCATTGTAAATATAAAGTTATACACCCTTCAGTTCATGTTACAGAAATATGTAATAGAATAAGTTTCAAAATGGATCTGAAACCTTAGGATTACTGGTTATATCCCATGCCCTTTAAAAAAACTCAGATATAAAAACTCTTCTGCTGGGTAATTGCCACACATGCACACTACCAATACTTTCAATTTTTACAACACTCAAAATCACATGTTGATTTTTACTCAAACTTTGTTAGGTTTGTTTGAATGACCCCCCTCTCCTTTTCCTCCTTACCATTTCTATAACCTCACTGTTGAAGTATTCTAAGTCAAATAACATCCCAACATTTAATGTTCTTGTTCCTAGAGCCCTCGGCTTTGCTGCAACAAGAGGAAAATTATACTACAGGCACCCAAACTTATTTAAGGTGAGTATAATACTGTGTTTAGGCTGGCAGTAGACACATTATGATAATTTAGGTTAAAGCTAGAGAGAATTGTTGTTTGAATTGTTTTGTTTGCTTTTTGAAGTATTCTGGTGACTCTGATGACAAGCAATGGTTGTACGAGCAGAGCCAGCTGCCAATAACTGGTGGAAAGGTATGTGTACACAAACCAATTTATTGGATCAAGTTATATCAATGAAAAAGTAATGGATGAATGGGTTTCAATTAGACCCATCATGTTTTAGGGTAATCAACACCTACGGCCTGTATTGTTCTCCATTGTTTATGCCATTGTTCTATTGTGCGATGGATGAATAGAACGAAGAATAGATATCCTAAATCATAACTCATATGGTTTCAATAGCTCTACAACGTTCCTTTTACTCATTTTATTTATTGTTCATGCTGTATTGCTTTATATAATGTTAATTTCATGCACTCAGGCCTTCCTGATGATATCAGATGAGGTCAGGAATCTAGTTCAAACACATAGTGAATACAGGTTAGTATGTCTGCATCATTTCTTAGGTAAATATTCACTAAAAGTTGTGTAAATATGGTGCACTTTGGAAAGCATGGGGGCACAAGTGGTGAGAGCACTCTTCTCTCACCATTTTGACCTGGGATCAATTCCAGCTCGGTGTCATATGTGAGTAGAATTGTTTGTTTGTTCTCTGCCTTGCTTTGAGGGTTTTTCTCCAGGTTCTCCTGTTTACCTTCCTTTTTAAAATCAAAATTTCTAAATTCCGACTGGACTTTAGTGTACAAATAGCCACTATGTGGATGTGCTACTGCAAATTACCATTTATTTATTTAAATTGATTTATTTATTTATGTATTCATTTATTTATGTGTTCATTTAATTAATTATTTATTTATTTATTTATTTATTTAGAGTGGTTTCATTTAACCTGTGAAATAGATATTAGACTAACACACATTAGTATAAACCTACTAACGGTCTATCACCAATCCTGCATTCTGATTGGCTACTCTACTAGAGGACTATTTTGTGATAGCCTACTAGTAGCGAAAAGTCCCAGTTTTTGAGAAAAATAAATGATTTTCACTCATTTAAAATTGTTTATATTCAGTTATTTGACCGATTAGTAGGTTTATACTAAAACAATTAGACCTTACGGCCTCATGGGCTATTGACTTGTAGTCCATAATTTTGTCCTTGAGGTTAATTAGTAGACCCTAATTGCTTTGTTTTCTTCTGTTTCTATTTGACTTTTACACTCTAACTATTAGGTTTTGTTTCATGGGTTAAAGGAAACCACTCTGTTTATTTTATTTATGTATTTATTTACTTCCTTTTAGAGAGAATGAGAACATTAAGATAGACGACTTGAAGGGATTCAAAGTACCACCACAAATGATTGAAAAAATGAAGGCCTACATGAGAAGTAAGTAATAGAAAAATAAAAATTCCAACATTATTACTTCTGCTATTACTATTTGCAAGTTCTTGAATTTTATTTCAGCTTCAGTCAATTCTGCAATTGTACCCTCTCCTCTTCCCTTTTGAAAATTCCTCAATCTGCACCTGGGTTAATGTTGAGCACTGGTCTGTTGGATAGTTGGTCAGGTTTACAATTTCTGCAGTTGGAACAACACTGAGGTTCTTAAAATACCTGAGTTGTAGGTGATGCCTTTGCTCTTACACCTGCTAATGGTTAGGCTTTCATTGTTGCTTGGATGACCAAATAAAATGACAGTTTTGCCTCAACTATAGATACATTAAAAATAGAGACCAAGAGTTTAGCAGTGCAAATCTCCAACTTTCAAGTACAACCCTCAAAATTTGTTGCATAAACCTACTTGCTCTCACAGTTGCTTGAATGATTTCTGGTTTATTTTCTTCAAGAAATTTGCTATCTTAATTATAATCAAGTAACTTTGATGAGTTAGAAATAGTTAAAAATAGAATTGATTTCTGTAATGGTTTATTAAAGTTTCAAAATTGCACCTTTTTGGCTCAGGCAGGAATTTCTTTGTTGCTGAAACTTTGAAAAAAAATTATTTAATCCTTGATTGTGCTTCACCCCACACAATTAACAACAAATTATACTTAAACAACAAACTGTACAAAGCATACCCCCTAAACTGATATGATACTCCTTACTTCAGAAGCAAAACGAGAAGCTTTAAGAAGACGAGCAGAGCAAACCAAAGTAACACCAGTTAAACAAGAACCAACTATTGAACCAAAGAAGGAAGAAGTGATTGAAAAAGAAGCAACTGTAGTAAAAACAGAGCCACTGGAAGTACAAAATGATGACAACAAACCTAAAACAACCTCAGACAATGAAACTATTGCAGCCCAGACTTAATTTGTCCATTTTAGTAAAGTAATTAAAAGTTTTTAAAAATAACACAACACTTTTAAATTTGAAAGACATGTTTCGACTTTCATAAAGCCATCTTCAGAAGATGGCTTTATGAAAGTCAAAACATGTCTTTCAAATTTAAAAGTGTTGTGTTATTTTTAAAAATATTATCATCGTTTGTGCTTTTACGCTCAATTAAAAGTTTCTGAATTAGCAGCTATGAGCAACCCCTATTTCAGTAACTATATCTGTGTTGGATCCAGGGGGTGGTAACTGGGTGCCCTTGACCCCCTTCTCACCCTTAAAATGATACATTCTACATATAATAGTTGTTCTTTTGGCATATACCTTGTACAAAATGTGACGGAGGTGAACCTCCTTCTGACCCTAAAAATGATACATTCTACATATAATAGTTGTTCTTTTGGCATATACCTTGTACAAAATGTATCAGAGGTGAACCTCCTTCTGACCCTAAAAATGATACATTCTACATATAATAGTTGTTCTTTTGGCATATACCTTGTACAAAATGTGACGGAGGTGAACCCCCTTCTCACCTTAAATATAAATGCATTTCTACATATAATACTTGTTCTTTTGACATATAATATTTCCAATACGGAAAACAATGTTGGATCACATGTCCAAACACCGAGAAGGGGATTGAAAAATAAGGCGAAGCCAAGTTTTTTTAACTGACTTTGAGGTGTTTAGATAAGTGATCCAACACCCTTTCAAGTGTTGGAAAATTTCTCAACTTTATGAATAATCTGTAGAGAAATTCAAAGCAAAAGTTGGCTTAATTTCATGAAAGTGTTGGATCACATATCCAAACCCCGTAACGTAGTGATTTTCTTTGTTTTGTCTCATTAATTATTCATGAATTTGAGAAATACCCTGTACAAAACATATCGGAAGTGACCCTCCCCCCCTCATGTCCTAGCCCTGGATCCGCGCTGTATATTTTAGTTATTAACAAAGATTAAGTCTATATCAAGACGAAGGACACATTATTTCATATTACTATTTTCCTGAGGCTGTCCACTATTGTTTGAGAGGACAAAGAAGACACTTTAAAAGTATATACAGTAGTATTGGAAAAAGAATTTCTCCTTTTATTCACTCCAAAAACTTCATATCTCCCCAATTTCTCACTAATCATCCCCCCATAACTAATTAACCGTTCCTCATTATCAGTTATTGATTCTTTTGCTTTAACGATATTTCGAGACGAATTAACATCAAAATATGTTACCTAAGAAAAATCAATGACTGCGCAATATTTACACTTTTTTCTGTTTACTTCGTTTTATTTTTCGTTTTGTTACTTGTGCAGTGCGAATATCTTGGTAAATAAGATATGATTACAAGTATTATATTGTAAATTAACACGTATTCAACACACTGAAACACAATACATTATTATATAAAAATATTGTTTTGAGATATTGTGTATTACATATATAGACAGTAGATAACCATTTGTGGGAGGTTTTTATGAAAAATGTCTCAATGCTATCTTATTATTTGTATAGAAAATCGCACGGAATCGAGTACATTCGGGTGATCTTTTGAATAAGTTTTCAAAAGAAAAATAAAAAAGCTATCAAAAGGTACTCCTGGATCAGTCTTGAGTAATTTTGTATCGTTGGACGAAAGCAGCGGAACATACACGAAGGTAAATTTGTGAAAAGTGAAAGAGCGTCAGGAGAGTTTTCATAATCGTCTATGGTTTGTCAGTTAAGCCAAAGATAATCTTTCCTTGCTTTTTGCATTCTAAAGGGCCCATCATGAACAAAAGGGTCGTGTCAGATATAACATATATCATGGTTGATCTGGTCATGTGATAAAAACCTACTCAATCTGATTTATATCTTTCACTTTCTAAATGGTTTAATAGCAGACCTACTAATAATCGTTCTTCTCACTCAACACAAAGATACAAAGACAGATTGTCCCTCGCCTTCAAACTACTCTCGGGTTAAAAGGGGTGAAAAGAGGTGCGTCACGTACTAAATATTCTCAAACTTGACGGTACTGCTAATACACAAGTCAAAGGAAACCCCCAACCCCTCCCCCTCCAACCCGGGACAGGCTGGGGATTAGGGAAGCATTTGGCAATCGGGCTGTACAAATGTTGGTAAATATCCCACATAGTGGTACAACAGTAATTTGATTTTCATTACTGTTAGTGGTGCAACAGTAATGAAAATCAAATTAAATCCCCCACCCTCCGAAAATAAAAATTCAAGTTATCTTCCCAACTGCAGCTAAATACTGACCTAAATCCCGACCACTGACCCCACACCAGTCAACTGTTCACTTTTTCCCCACCTCCTGGGGGATCATTTCAAACACGGTTGTTTGTCAAATGTAGGGTGCGTTTCCACTAGTACATTTTAAACTAGTTTTAGGGAAAAAACCGGATGCCAGTGGAAACACTACATAGCAAGCTTAAGCCAGTTTAATTTGATAAGTGTTTACACGGCAAAAAATGGCAAAAATACTGGTTACAACTCCGGAAATGACACCTATGTTAAGAGACCTGAAAAGATGGTTTAAGTTGGTCTACCGTTAGCAAGAACCAATCAGAGCTCGGTAGCTGACAGTTCACTGTTAAAATGTTCATGTACACTCCTGAAAGCCGCCATAACGCAATTGCCACTCGTTTCTCTACAGAGATTGCTTGACGAAAAATCATATCTTGATTTCTCATATCAGGACCAACAACACCACAAATGTAATCAAATGTTTTTCTGTTTACTCTAAAGTGTTTTCGCCAAAGATAATCTTGGTTGCGGTCATTCAAAACTGTTCGAACCAGAATTGAGGACAAGGGTAGACCCACACTCTTGCCCTTCTACGATAAGTCATTATTTTTAGGTTATATTGATTTGCGTAAGAATGCAAAGCTGACGTCTTCCTATACTTTGTAAGATGGCTATTCTTCGAAGAAAGGTCTTTCTCTTATGTGAAAATAGAGCAGTAGTCAAAAGAAAAGTTACAAACATAAACGCTTCTTCTCCCGCCATTTTTTGAACCACGCTATGGTAATAAGATATCTAGTTTAATAACATCTTAAATATCACAGTGGAAACAAGCCGGTACTGTTATACTAGCTTAAGTTGGTATGTAAACAAATACCTTGAGGAATTTTAAACTAGTTAAAAAGTCCTAGTGGAAACACACTCGTAATCCTATATGCCCCACATTGCCCCAACCCTGTCCCGGGTTGGGAGGGGGTGCATGGGGGTTTACTTTCACCGGTGCATAAAGAGGCCTGACAAAAAAGCAAAGTCATTTTCCGAAAAAAATTGTGTCCTACTCCTCCTAAATACAGTATTTCCCCACATCACTTACCAACCACTTTAGACCAGGTGTAATTGTTTGATAAACGTGTAACATCAAGCGATAGACAAAACAAACTCTAAGCTTTTGAATCAGTCTAGACTAACAACTGCCGGTTGTTTGGTCATTATTTTACAACTACGCTCTTAAACTGAAGGACCGTAATATTAAAAAAGAACTTTATTTACGGAAATTATGGCTGAGAGAGAGTAATAATGTATCAAAAGAAAATTACAGTGGGTGCCTTTTTGAGTACAAGGAATTTGCAAAGTTCACTTTCTGATAAAAGCTCTCAGTGAGGACCGGAAGTGTGGCATCCAAGAGTCGACTGGTTTCCTGTCCCAAGTGCGATGCTGGCAATGGGCCAATCACAATGCAGCGAACTTTTGATCAGAGTACAACTGCAAATTACACGTACAAGACTAAAGACAGCTGAAATATTCTGTAAGAACTGCTTTTGTTCTTCTCAAGATGTCTCAAGCTTTCAAGAATCTTCTTGGTGAGAAACTGAGCGGACCAAAGGGCCAAGTCGATGTGGAGAGTATTATCGGTGAAGGTAAAGTGGTTGGGTTATACTTCTCGGCTCACTGGTGCCCGCCTTGCCGGGGTTTCACTCCAAAGTTAGCAGAATTTTACCAAAAATTTCGATCTTCAAATGGAAATAAGCTGGAGATTGTGTTTATCAGCTCTGATCGGGATGAGAACCAGTTTCAAAAGTACTTTGAAGAGATGCCTTGGCATTCTTTACCGTTCAACGATCGAGAGAGGAAGGTATGAATACAAACTAGCTTGAAAGACAAAGTAAGCTTACATTACACAGCACAAGTGTGTTAATTAAATTGTGTGTTCTAACTCCAATCTGATTGTTTGTTCTTATAATTTTCCCTCTGTAATTCTCTATAAAACATTTATTAGGATTCAAATTTCTTTTATCAATATTAAGTTAAATGAAACGTAGCCTTCAGACGGTTTCTTTGTTGAGCGCTGTTTGTGTACCTAGTATTTTGCTTGACCTACCACTGGGTTAACATCCATTTTCTTTTAGATAAATCCCGTCTTACATCTGCTAACATTGTCGCTAACATTACTCCTTAACGAGATTTACAATCCTAATGAAAGGATCCTTCATGGTGGTTTATTGGTGTTATAAAAAATGCGATAAACTCAAGCAACTAGATCTGACAAAAGTTAAGAATACTTCAAGCTTTGATATCTTTTTATTCCGAGTTATCTTTCCACTTTCATAATATATGATTTATTTTATTTCAAAATTAGACTTGTTTAGTCTATAATGGCTTGAAGAATTGATATTCGGAAATGTTTTTCTTTCTGTAAATTATTTAATGTTCCCAAGAGATTGTAGTCTGAGTACCGATCGATTGATTGTTTTTCTAACTTAACTTAATTTTACATAGTAGAATTTCATGAATTTTAATAATTCCAAAATAATTTCCAAGTATTCCTTTATAGAATTATTTGATTATTAATAAACAGTGCAACGTTCTCTAAATTCTTATAAGTTTTAAAAGATTATGGTTTAATCTTTATAAAACCACAGAACTTTAGAGCTTTTTAAGATTCTTTCAAGACATGAAAATGATCGAATTTCATTAATTTAGCTAAAATCGTAAGTTAAATCCTGAAAGTAAAACATTCAAAATATTTTTGGAAAGTAAAGACTTATTTACCAATGGCTTATTTTGGACAATTACATAACTTTCATTAAATTTAATTATGTAATCTCTATCAATATTGGTCTCCCTATATAATAAGCATGCAATAAATTTTTGCACATTATAAAATAACTAAGATATAATGAGCACTCTTATTGGTCAATTACCGTTTTATATAACTCAAAATAGATCGTGAAGAAATGATGTCAGTAACTCAAGCGATGTTACGCAAGGGTGAGCAATCCCCCTGAGTGTGACCCCACCCAAAAGTAAAGTTATATAGTTGCAACCCCCTCCCCTACAGGCAGTGGTTTTACCTAACAACCCCTTTTCAAGAAGGAAAATAATTACCCCCTCTTTTGCTACTGTTAAAATCTGGTGACCCTCCCCTTGATTCCTCTGCCTTCACTTATAAAAAATCAGTCTTCCCTAAAAGTAAAGATTGAGATTGTTTAAATAACCTTCCATTTCTAGATTTGATCAACTGAATTGCATTTACACATCCATATTAATTTGTGAGTTTTATACAAAAATTCATTTTATTGTTCTAAAAAAAATTAGAAAAAGCTCTCTCAAAAGTACAAAGTTGGTGGAATCCCTACACTGGTTTTCATTGATGGTAAAGATGCCAGCTTGATTACAAAGAATGGAAGAATGGCAATAATGGAAGATCCAAGGGTGACCCTCCCCTTGATTCCTCTGCCTTCACTTATAAAAAATCAGTCTTCCCTAAAAGTAAAGATTGAGATTGTTTAAATAACCTTCCATTTCTAGATTTGATCAACTGAATTGCATTTACACATCCATATTAATTTGTGAGTTTTATACAAAAATTCATTTTATTGTTCTAAAAAAAATTAGAAAAAGCTCTCTCAAAAGTACAAAGTTGGTGGAATCCCTACACTGGTTTTCATTGATGGTAAAGATGCCAGCTTGATTACAAAGAATGGAAGAATGGCAATAATGGAAGATCCAAAGGGTGAAAATTTTCCTTGGAAACCCAAATCAGTGTCAGAGCTGATCAAGGGAAAGTTGATCAATAGCAAAGGAGATGAAATAACAGTTGACGACTTGAGAGGGAAAGTTGTTGGTCTTTATTTCTCTGCTCATTGGGTGAGAAAAAACATTTTTGGAATCCTTATATTATCTACTATCATGGTGCTTACTTTATATAAGAGATATAGAGAAGATTGCTTGTCTTGTTCCTTAGAACCACCATTCCTTGATTGGTCTGCCACAAGAAATGAAGGAAAATACAACTGAAAATACAATTGGGAAATACAACTGAAAGTTTTTGATTGGCAAATACCACTGTGAAATTCAACCAAAACGCTAAACTGTGACTACACAAGCAATATTTTGAAATTAGTCAAGTTAGAGTGTAAATCACAAGTGTAGCCGCCTTTGCAAAGACAATGCAACAGCTGAAAAAGTTGCCAAATAAAGTTGCAAGAAATTCAGTGAGTTGAATTTTTTGTGAAAAAGTCTTTATTGAAAGATTTAGTCACCAGCATTTGTTGCTTGTGTACTAACCACTGTTGCCTGTGCAAGCAAAAATTGCTTATGTAGCTGCAGCTTCAAACTGCAAAGAGAAAATGCCTTTGTTGTTAGATTCCCCAAGTTTGAGTCCTTCAGGAGTTACTTTACAGAGACAAAGGGGAAACAACTTGGCTCTAGAAACAAGGATGCTTGCTTGCAGCACTTTTTGTGTAACTAGAATTATTTTGTAAGTTGATTAGCAAACTTGCACATGCATCAACAAATCAGTGGACTTATTTATCATCATTGATAAAGCGTTACTCTGAAATCAATTGGAAAATAATGCATCTTTTTTATTTATAAATGATAGTTAAGGAGGCTTGATGGAAGATTATTCCATTGAGCCTCCTTAAGAGTATTGAAAGTGAGAAGCTTGTTTGGCCATGTACCTGTTATAGATTTATAATTTGGGTTGCCTGTGGTATATTACCCACATGGCTTTTGGGTTTTTTAGGCAGGATTTTGACATAATAAAACTCACAACTCAAGTCTGAGTGTTTTCTTGGCTTATTACAAACTGGTACCCTCCATGCACTCAACTCTAAAACTTGCATGGTGATTTTTAAGAAGGGACAAAAACTGGAGAATCCAGAGAAATACCTTGTAGGGAGGGAGAGAACAACACATCAACAAACTCAACTTACATGTGGCATCCCCAGGGCTTGAACCAGTGACCTGACTCACTGGACTCACAACAGTAAGAGACAATGCATTTACCAGCATACGCCACCCACCATGCTTCATAATTTTCCCTGGCTATGGTTGGATGTTTTTCTGTTGCTTAGCATCGTCCCTCATGCATCCATAACTATTATCTCTGTTTGCATTGCTACGCGGCCACCCTAGACAAAAATCGCGACATGCAGTATGCAATAGACTGCCATGAATCAAACACATTGACGTCTTTTACACGTGTGTTATCAGTAAAATCGCTTTCAACACTTTCCTCCATGGTACCTGACTGAGAAAATTTGATCAAAAAGCCACACTCACCAATCCACAAGTGTGTAAAAGATGTCAACGTGTTTGATTGACGGCAGTCTATTGCATACTACATGTCACGAGTTTTGTCTGGGGTGGCCACGTAGCAATGCAAACGAAGATAAGAACCCCAATATTTAAAATTTCTAGCTTTTTAATAATCTACTTATTTGTTTGTATGCCTCTTTAGTTTAAAGATCAAATAAATTTATAATTTGGTTTGATTTTTAGTTTTGAAATACATTTATAACAGTAAATATTGTTTCTTTTTGCAGTGTCCACCATGCAGAGCATTCACACCTCAGTTAGCAAAAGCATATAATGCGATAAAAGCAGCTAACAAACCATTTGAAGTCATTTTCCTAAGCTCTGATCGAGCAGATGACTCTTTTAAAAGTTATTTAGACACAATGCCCTGGTATGCTGTTCCATATGAGGAAAGTACAAGAAAAAATAATGTATCAAAACATTTTGGTGTTGAAGGTAAGCAAAATTCATTCTTAAGGCTGATTTAAGGAGGCTCGATGGAATAATCTTGGCGCATGACCTTTGAACTTTGAAGCACATTTATGCGAACACAAATTGTTAGGGAAAAAACCTTCCCAGGTTGTAAGAGAAGGATAGAAATTTTGAATGATAAAGTTTTTGATGAAATTGCATTTAATTCACAGCTGCTGTAAAGCATTGGGGCTTTTGCTTTACTTCTAATTTTCTCTATTTTTTGACCTAAGATTTTAAAATGCTGTTTTTAAAAGAGTTTAAAACAGAAACTTTTGAGTTATTTTATTGGAAGCTTGTGATTTTCAAACTTTTCTCATGTTCTCCCAACATCCCACATCCCACATGTTTTTATAAGAGTTTAAAATGTGGAAAATGAATCTTATTGCTTAAATATTACATGTATTCCTTAACTCCATGTTTTCAAAGATTGACTCCAAGCTTTCTGGAGAACAAGTCAAATGGACTCCAATGGATAAGGGAAATGCCAGCATTATCGTTATTATCCTTGGAAACCCAGAGGTAAAATTCTGTTGCTCATTTCTCACTTCCAGAAGAAATACCCCTGGGCAAATTCTGTTAGACTTTGTTCAGACCTGCTGGGGTATTTCTTCTGGAAGCGAGAAACAAGGGACATAATTTTACCCCTTGGTTCCCGAGAATGCATCATTTTCATCATTACCTGATATAAGTTATTTGTCATCATTGATTATTGTTGTTATTTAAGTATATTTATTTATATTTATTCATTTTTATCATGATTATTTATTGTCATCATTAACATCATCAGAACATCAGATAAAATCATACATAATTTTGTCTATCTTTCATTTTTTTCTACCTGAAGGCATTCCAACACTCATCATACTGGATGAAAACTGGAAAGTGATATCTACCAATGGTAGAGGAGCTGTTGCTGCAGATCCTGAAGGCAAGGTAAGTTGCCTTTGTTCATAGGCGTTTGAAATTACTGAGAGGTGGTCATTTTCATTTTTTAATTTTTTTTAAATTTTGATATTTTCATTTTTAATATTTTTCATTTTTCGTATTTTCATTTTCCATATTTTGATTTTTCATATTTTGATTTTTTTCATATTTTTATTTTGCATATTTTTATTTTCATATTTTCATTTTTCATGTTTTAATTTTTCATATTTTGATTTTTCAATTTTTCATTTTCATATTTTCAATTTTTCATTTTCATGATCACAACCAAGGGCGGTTTGGACACTACAAATGTAGGAGATTTTTTCAACTCCTTCGGCATATGTTGTTAATTACGGGCACAACTTCCATACAAGGAAACTAAGTATGGTACAAACCTGATATCATACCGCAAGGTTCCCGTGCACTTTGACGTCAAAAACGATGAAATTTGATCACGTGACTCCTATTCGGGAATATTGATTGCATATCGGCTGAATATAGCCTACCCCTTAATATTTGTAATGCACGTATCAGCGGCTTCCCCGTAGGGGTAACCCCGGGCTAACCAGGGAGATTGTAAAATACTAGAAACAATCTTCATGATTCTCCCTGGGGGGTGGGGAAATCTTTGTTTTCAAAGTCCCCTGGTTAGAGTCTTCCATGACCTACAATCTCCCATCATTTTGAGATATATCCCCCACCTCATTTTTCTACCAAAAACGAAGTCAAGCATTTCCCCGACCCCAGGAGCAATGTTAGCGTCCAAACTCCCTATAATGCCCCACATATTTCCCTGGTTAGCCCGGGGTTAGCATCCCCGGGGAAGCCACTGATACGTGCATAATGTAACTGTTTTTACGCGTCTTTGAACGATATGGTCTGCAGAGATACACATTAGTAATACCCATTCTTCTTCGCGCGCGCGTGCACGCAACAACACAGGTATTCAAAGCATTTTATTTTAACAAATTGTTCGTATCCTACCGCCCTTGATCACGAGGTAGCATGACTTTCTTGACTGAGGATTTTTGAACTTTTAACAAGGAACCACAGGGAACCCACACTTTAAAAACTAATTTTTAATAATCTTTTCAAAGGAGTTTCCTTGGAAGATGAAGCCATTAAGTGAACTGAATGATCTGACAGCTGCAATAATAAATGAAGAGCCATGTGCTATTTACTTTACAGGTAATTTTCAGCAGATTCATACAAAGTCTGGATATTAAATACCTAAAACATAAAATAATACCGATCGAGAGAATTTGAGGAGGCACTTGAGGAGTATCACTGAATTTTTTTAGTTCTTATTTGCACCAATAGCGCAAAAAAAAAAAAAAAATCACACCAGAAGGTCACATATTTAGCCCCAATGAAATATATACAGAAGTTCAATGTTAATAAACGGTTATTGATTTACGCATCATTTAAATGGGGTTTTATTTTTACGTTAACAACCTTAAAAGGTTAAATGGGGTATTTTGTCGCGCGACACCGATGAGCACTGATTTTTGTGGTGATAAATTTGCAAACCCAAATTGCACAACGATTTCACGGCGAAAAAAAGTAAAAAATAGCAAATTGAATAAAGACTCATGATTTTTTAAAGAATATCGCTGTAAAATTGCAGTAAAATCGCCATAAAGGACTATTCTTTCACATGGGCGATTTTGTCGCGCGAAATGAGCTGCGATTATAACGGCGATTTTATCGCAACCCCAAATTTATTTGTTAAAAATAAATTCGCAGGTTACATTTTTACGGCAAGTTTAATAAATTAGAAAAACTAATTGGGATATCAAGATAAGATTATGAAATCGGAATTATTGTATTTAGATACTATTATATCATAGATATTATAAGAACAAAACATTTTATAACTTTGATGAGGTCATCTGCGACGCCCTTGGCCATATCTGTGATACGCAAACAAGATTGCAAAAGAATCCCTCCTTTCGCGAAACTTCGCCGAGAATTGGTTGGTCAAGGGGGATTACATCTTTACAGGGACCGCGGAGGGGGGGACGGGGGGCCATAGCCCCCAATAATTCACGCCATTTTTAATTTTTTTATCAGTAATAGGCCACGTTCGAAATTTTAAAGTTCTGGTTTGATTGTGAGGCTTCCATCACATGGTACATCGTGTAGTCACAAAAGTCTTTATATTTTACAACCACAGCTCCCCCTAAGGGGCTCTTCCGTTGGGTTCGCTCCACATACACTACCACTACATTCAGTATTTACAACACACAACACTCAAAACTCACATGTTGATTTTTTCGGAGAGAGGAAAACCGGAGAACCCGGAGAAAAACCCTCGTCGCGTTGGAGAGAACAACACATCAAACAAACTCAACTCACATACACGACTTTGCACGCAAGGCTCGATTCACGGACCCCTTGCACTAAAGTACTGCATTGGTGAGAGGACAAAGCCATAGCAGCGTAGACCACCCATGCTACCCAAAGTACCATTAGTGTTACGAATAAACTGAATAGACTATTCCTACCTAAAGGCATGTTTTCAGTATTTTGATTAGGAAAATAGCGAATTTCAAAACCCCCCAGCATTATTGTGAAATTTCCAAAATTATATTCTCTTACTCTCTTCCTTTCGGGTGGTATTTTGATTTTTTTTATTCCCGGAAGCCTAGCTATCAGGCTAGGATGTTGATATATCGAACGTGGCCTATTAGGGCGTAATAAGTGCTGTCTGAAAGTTTAGCCCCATCAATCCAATAAGCAGGATACCCTTATCTACTTTTTAATTTTTGACGGAGTTCGCGAAAATAGGACTGTTTTGCAATCTACAAACAACAGTTTCAAGTCAAGGCTTCGTAAAACGTTTTCATATATTTGCTGTATTTATGAAGCTTTGACTTGAAACTTGTTTATGAGAATTGTAGTGTATCTCGGAAATAGCCTGTTATTTTGTCATTTATCTGGTATAGGAAACAATTCGTAATTTTAAAAAAAGGGCTGAGCTATCAAAAGAGATTCTTCAGGAATGGAAGGTGTTAATGGGTTAGCGCTCGTTCACACGATTCAAATGGACGTCATTAAAATTTATGAATTTAATGACGCCCTTTTGAACTGTGTAAACGAGCGCTAACCGTGGTCTTTTTTCGCGCGGCACCCATGTTGGCTTGAACAACAGATTCCACTACGCACAACCTCGCATTAATGACGAGGCTTTTCGTCTGCCGTTTGAAAAAGGCTCATTATAATACGACTGTCAAGGTTTGACGTCAACAATTATTAAAAACATCTTTCAGTTTCGAAAATCACAAAAAAGGATAAAACACACTTCTATTAGGGTAATGGCAACATTTCATTGGGCTAGAAGCATTAGATAGCGAGATATTAATTTTTGAAGTTCAGAACCTCGTGTAAAGTTTCTTATTTTTGGCTCGGTTGGACCGATCGGGATATTTTTACATTCAACGCCCCATATCTCAGCCGTTTTGCTCTCAAATGGTCCCACATTTTCCGTCAGCCTATGTTTTGACTAGTGCTCTATGAACAAGTTAGTTTTAGTAAAAAAGTAAAATTATAATATTTTTTGTGAAGTCGTCACTATTTTTGTTTGTTTCTCTAAAGCTTCTTTTTTTGCCTTAAAGTGTGTCTTCATTCATTACTGTTCAGTTTTTCAAATGTATATTTGTAATTTTTGTCACCTCTTTAAATACTGTATGTTCTTATTTTCCAGATGGAGAGGAATCTACGTTAAAACACGCTAAAGAAATCCTTCAGCCCTTAGCTGACCACTATGCCGCTCAAGCGGAAGATAAAAACGAAGATTTACAAATTCATTTCTTCTTTGCTGGCAATAACGAGGTTGTTGAAAGTGTTTTAGACTTCGCTGGGCTTAGTGAAGAGAATATGTTGGTCGTTCTCGATATCCCAAACGGAAAGGTCTTCATCTGTGAAAACGAAGTTGTGACGGCCGAAGCGGCCAAGGAATTCATCTCCAATTACCTATCAGAAAAGCTTTCGGGACGACCATTAAGATAAAATGAGTGGAAATAAATAATGATGTAAAAACAGATCGGATAGAATAGGGTACTAGTTTAGACATTTATTGTGAACGAACACTCCAGTCGACCTTTTTGAAAACCAATCGACAGTCTTTAACACTAACTCACTTCTAGCAGTAGGAATTTATATTAAAGAAAACATAGGAAAACTAGCTTTATAAACACTTGTCCTTTCGCTCTTCTGTTCAGTGGAGTGGACAAAAAAGAACGGACGTCTCTTTTTTATCTTGCATACAGGCGAGGGAAGGAGATGTTTTGTCTGATGATAACTTATCAATGAAAGACAAGGTCCTCGATAAAGTTACATTTTTCAGTGAAAAAGAATGTTATCTCACGGATTGTTTTTATGTTATTAGGTCATTTCTTTATTCTTTTCCCCGCGTATTGGATCGACCATATACCGGGGAAAAGGTAAGACTCTTCTAGCAGGGAATTGCACTATGGCCTTTTATATATTCGTAACGTTAATCGGTGTACATGTATTTCACAGACTACGGATGGTAAATGTAATAAACGCTTTTGTTATATACCAACTGTCAAAGTACATTTTTCTCGTACTGTGATTGGATGAGGGGGTATCACGTGAATGTGAACAACTTATCATGTTTCCCTGGCAACAGCCTTCGGTGGGCAACATGGTTATTTAATGACAGGATCTAAGAGGAGTTGCGCGCTACCCGTTTTTTCCCCTGATTTGAGCGTGATATCCCGCGTACGAAATTCTGCCTACACATATTGTACAGTACAGTGCCTCCAATCATAGCATCTATTAACTATGCTCCAATGATTTTGTCCTGAAGTATCGGAATACGAATGAAAGACGTACGTTGCGCGCGCAGCAGTATTTCTCCACTGAGTCCTGTGTTGATTGCGTATACAAAGGTCGGCTCCACTTCCGAAAACATTGGTGGTCTCGGGACAGAAAAACACTTTTCCTCGGACAACTTTTGAATTACACCAGGATAGGATCTCCTGATTCTGTTTTTTACGGTGGCCCACAACGGCCACGGCAAACTCAACCTATTTTCGGCAAACTCAAACTTCATCACTACAAACTGAAACTTTCTGAGGGGCAAAAACAATCTTTTGCGCAAACTTTTATACTGAAACTTACTCAAAATTTTTTTCGGGAGGTTTATTATGAACGGGTAATAAAAACAAAGTTTCAGTTTGTAGTGATGAAGTTTGAGTTTGACGAAAACAGGTTTGAGTTTGACGAGATCAAGTTTGAGTTTGACGAGATCAAGTTCGAGTTTGACGAAATCAAGCTCGAGTTTGTCGAGATCAAGTTTGAGTTTGACGTGGCCGTTGTGGGCCACCGTAGTTTTTACCTTCTGAAAAGCTTTCAGTTTTCATTTGTTTGTTATTATATAGGGGTCTATATAATATTGTCTTTTTTATTGTGTAAAATATTTTATATAAAATTAAAGCCTTCCATTTTACTGTCTACGAACTTCCCAAACCCCATCATTTCCCGAGTAGTGGCCCGATCACTTCCCGAGTAGTGGCCCGATCACTTCCCGAGTGGCGGCTGAGGCCCTGACTTTGCTATTTAACCTTGGACATTATCCGGCTTTTTTAGATCGAAGGTAATAGAAAGAAATTACACTAAAACCTTAGCGAGCTCTCTTAAATTTTCTTCTCCCATTTTTCTTCTCTGCCCCTTGCATTTATTCATTGAGAATTTACTTCATTAATAAGTTCAGAAGTACCAGAACGAGGCTGATCTTATTCTGTAAACGTGTGTATGATCAGCGGTTTACCAATTTGGTGGCCATTTTGTTTTATTATAAAAATATACTAGTCTCCTTTTGTTTGATTTTCTTTGCCTTAAAAAGTCTAAAAATCGAAAGTTTTGAATGCATCTGATTAAATCAGACTCGATTTCACACTTAATACTCCTCGATGGCCGATCGTCTTCGTAGAAGCGCGCGAAGACGCGAGCGAAGTCTGCTGGGAATTCCCGAAGCCTCGCGAGAACCCACGAAGGACAACGACTATTCAAACCTCAAGGTTGTTGAACTGAAAAAGTTACTCAAATCTCGTGGTTCTACTACTTCTGGATTAAAAGCTGAATTAGTAAGACATTTCCTTGTTGATTTATTTCTACGTGTAAGAGGAATTGGCTGAGTTGATAAAGTTTAACAGTTTATTATATTGTTTTATCTCTGAAAGATTGCTAGGTTGAAACAGTTGGACGTTGATGATAAAACCACAAAGTTAATTGAAGAAATGTCTGTTGATTCTCCTGTAAAGTATGTAAAAAGACCTTTTTTATCTTATCGTTTTAAGATCTGTGGTTTTTGTGCGTTCGTTTGGGACTAGAAACTGAATTATCCCCTCCGACAAAAACAAGTCTAGTCTCAAATGACTGAGTCATCACTAAGTCTTGTGAAACACCTGATCTTATAAGAATTGATTTACTCAAAGTAGTAATTTCTTGTATCATTTCCTTGGAAGCGATGCTTCCTTTTTAAACCTTTGTTTTAATTTAGCAGGGGTTATCAGGCATCATTATTTTTATTGGCGAGATTTAATATTTTACTCACAATAATTACATGAAATACGCCATGTGCTCTTGAACGGAAGTACGTGCAGTTGTTTTTAAAATAGAGGATATTAAGCTTACATGGGCGCACAGAGATACAAATTTTATCTTCAAGTGTTCAACTGGATATCTCATGAGTGAGTGCAGTGAATAAGTGAGATAATGAGATTGAACATGAGAAGATAAAATTTGTATCTCCAAGTGCCCATGTAATGTTCTGTTTATTATATGGTATTGATGGGATTTCAAAGAAGAAAAATCCCTGCACGAGCCCAATTTTACATTTGATTGGCTAATAAAACTGTTGTCATGTCAACAGCAATGTCTTCACATGTGAAGATATGATATCTTTAGCCTGCGTCACAGCCGAACAAAAACCCTGGTTAAGTCTGTCTGCAAATTAACAAACGAAAGCTTGTTCTTGTTCTCATGGTTATAGATAACACCACATGATTGGCTTACAGGTTTTTCAATTCTAATGTGATCGTTGATTGGCTTTCATGCTGTCTGTTGATTGGCTTCACTCAACACCGATCAAGCCACCAACCGTTGATCTGATCTCAGCTGAATATAATATGCTTAAATCTTGTCATTTGATAAAATGCTTGGAATATGTTATAGAAGGATGATTACTTTATACATGTGAAAAGTTTAGACTCCATCGATTGAGTTCATCTGATAATTTTACTTCAGCAAAAAACATTTGTTTGCACGTTTGTTGGATGATACATGTTTAATAAATGATTGATTGATTTATAAGGAACAAAACTCACAGGCTGGCAGTAGTATAACATCCAACCAACGATCGCGTTAGAATTGAAAAACCTGTAAGCCAATCATGTGGTATCTATAATCGTGCAAACGAGAACAAGGGTATTTGTTTGGTTGCAATGCAGGCTAGATATCTATCACGTGAAAAATCATGTTTTAAACACAGGAGAAATCCAAGTATTCCATTGATATCTATATAATAAAGTTGAGTACTTGTTACAGTGACCAGTAGTACTTTTAGATAGACTAGACAGACTCTGGAATTGTTTAATGGTTAATCTTGGTAAAGGTAAAGAAACAAGAGTAGCTTGGTTAGTGCACTGCCTGCTAAGCAAGAGGTCCGTAGTTCGATCCTCAGTGACCTCACATGCTTGTTTTAACTTCTCTCTAATACATGTAGCTTAAGCTTTAAATACCCTTAAAATGGAGCACTGATGGGACAGGGGGGGTAAAGTGTGCACCATCAGCTTCCTGGGATACCAGCCTCATTGCTGAAAGAACTACGGACGTTAAAACTACTGACTACTTTACCCTTATGTGCCTTTCTTTCTTGCTCAATACCAAAGGCAGATCCAGGTTTTTTAAGGGGTTGTCTAAAGCCTACATTCAACAGATGATGGATTTTTTTGTCATCATGGGGATGGAAGAAAAAGGAAAAAGAAAGAGTTTAAAGGAGGCTCTTGACACTCTGAATCCATCCTTTTCTTCCAATCCCTTCATTAACCTGTATCATGGGGGACATAAAAGAACCTGTTGAATTGTTTGTAGAGGAGTAGGGGATTGTCTCCCCCTTCAACAGCCTATTCCAATTGGAGGCATAATGTACTAATCTACTAATTATCTTCTCATGATTGTAAGCTGCCATACTTTGCAGCCCGTAAAGTCCTCCACTGATGATATAGAATTGTGAAGTGCATTGAGACGTTCGGTGAAATTGTGCTATATAAGCACCCATTATTATTATTATATTATTATTAATTTCTACATTAAAACAGTACAAATCTTGAAATCTGTCTTTCATTTTTTATTTTCCTAATACAGTGCTTGGCCCCCTAAATTTTAATTTGTCCCTTTGTATTATTGTCTCTCCCTTATGGCAAAATTTTTGTCTCAATCCCTGAAATATATTCCCTTTTTCCTGTTCACTAAGGATCATTACACTTATTTTTCCTCACTTTTGACTTAAAAGATATCCTGTTTTTTTCCTTTGGTTATTACTGATGCTTAAACAGCTAAATCAACACAGAGATGTAATAGTGAAGCTAAATAAATAGTTTACAGTTTGAACACTCTAATAAGGACCACTCAGACAAAGTTAACCAAACAATATGAAAACAATAAATTACAACTTTAGCCAATCTTAGCCAATCATGAGCAAGTAAAAAAGCCAACATCTGAATTATGTTTGACAAACAACTTTGATCTCATCAAGAGACTGTGCGAATGAAAGATTATAATTGGCTGAGAAAGCAATTCTACTGATTGTGATCTCCTATTATTGGCACAAGTTTTCACTCCACATCTTCATTTTTTAACTTTGTGTGAGTGGTCCCAGTTACAGTATTCAAACTGTAAAGGTTTTCATGTGGACAAAGTTGAGACAGATGTTACATTAGTGTCATAACCATAAAAGGTCCTTTGAATCTTACACTGCAGCCTTATTGCATATTTGATCCTAAATGCTTAAAGCAACCAACTAGAAAGCATCAGCTGTTTAAAGGCCTATTTAAACTGTGTACTGTTAGTATGATTTGGACTTACAATAGACCTTATTTGCTTGGGCATATTTGTTGCCCCATTACAGACCATGTGTCATCCCCTTGGGTACCGGTGTTATCTCTTTCTTTTATGGTAACACCTGAGAAGATATATTGATATGTATGAAGCTCAAACAAAGACTCTTATTCCTAAGAGGATTGTATTGGGAAAACATTATGCCCAAGGGAATAAGGTCTATTGTCATAAGGTTTTACAATATAAAACATTTTTGCACAACTTTTTTTTTGATTGATATGACAGTCATAAGGAGGTTTTAAGGTGATGCTACATGGGGCAAATTTGCAACGACAAACCAGAACACTGTCACTTGGAAAATTATTGTTGCAAATTGCCCCGTATAACATCACCTTTACATGAAGAAACTTCAACAGAATTCATCATGTGATGTTGTAAGATTTTGAAGGCAATTCAAAAACTTTCAACATGTTGCTGTGACAGAGATTGCGAAGAAAATTGTCCTGCCCACCATGTTACATGAGAATGGTTTTCTGCGCAACACTGTTGCGTGAAAATTGGCATTGCAAATAACTCCATGTAACACCACCTTTAGGGTGTTGTGAGCATGGCACCAGCAGAATGCATGCAATAGTGTTGTAAGTTGTAATTATATTGTGTAAATCAGCCTTAACAACCTGCACACTTTCTTTGCATTAATTAAACTATTTTATTTAACTTTTTTGAATTATCGCCGTTTGCATTGCTACGCGGCCACCCCAGACAAAATTTGCGACTTGCAGTTTGCAATAGACTGCTGTCAATCAAACACG
>JANTNT010168516.1:4105-19938 GCA_024752375.1 Entacmaea quadricolor
AGATACCGGTTTATCTCAGACAACAAAAATTGTATCATTTTAGCCAAATTTTACACAAAGATTTTCACGGACGTGCACTTTGACTTGTTAGTGAAAACGGATTTATAAATTTTAAACCAGTAAATAAAGTGAAGTAAAAAACGTGTTAGCTTGGGGACGCGTTGCTAACACAAACTCTAAGTGACTCCATTATTATGCGCGAATCTTATGACTTTTTTTAACTCGCTCATGTCGCGTTAAAAACCTAATATTTCTAAAATAAGCACATACAGCTTAGTAGCTCAAACATATTTAGGCTTTTAACGTTGCATTCGGAATTCATTTTTGAGTCGCGTTTGCCATTACGGGCCGATTTTGTAATACTGTTTTATAATTATGTGCTCGTTCGCGAAAAAAATCATATGATTTCAACGAAAATTCAAGTTTGGATAAATATATTGTCAAAAAATATTGTCTACTAAGTTTAGAGAAAATTGTTTGAGTGTAAATTGCGCGGCGAATTTTAGGTCGACTTTAAAATTGATATGTTTTCACGTCATCTTCCTTCTGCTGAATTTGAATGTTTTCAAAGACTTGCAACGATAAACCTGACGATTCTCAACGGTTTCCTTGATATTCAAGACATTCCCGTACGCACTGGTAGCGTCAAAAATAGATGAGGATATAAATGTAAGCCGTATGATGTGGTAACTGTAAATATTATCAAGCTTCTTTGATCCGGATTAAGATATTTACAAAAAGACTCAATTGAAACTGGAAGTCTAATCTTGCGCAAAGCACAGATGTGCTCTGAAGCTTCAAGACACTGTTGGCGAGAACTTATTGTCTTACCTTGAATACTTTTGAAGAGAAATCGAATTTCACTTGTTAAGGTTTAGATATATTAATAAGGTATTGATAGCCTTTTGATAATAAGCAATGCTATTTGAGTTAAAACAAGAGTGCTCACAGAAGTACTTGCCCCATTTGTGCAATTTTTAATGTGAATATAACTTTTCCAGATAATATCAAATTCTCGCTTTTGCAAAGCGGGTTAGAATTGACGGCTTTTTAAGAACGTTTTTTGCAGCAATCATTTTTTGGATTTTTGTCCTAGGTAACGCTTTAATCGGATGTTATTACAATTGGGTGTGCCTTTTCCAGTAGCTTACTATGATCATATTTCATATGATTGCCTTTTGGACTTAAGTTTTCGTTGATAAAAGTAATGATAGCTGAAACTACTAGAAGATAAAGCTAGCAGTATCAAACAGTAAAACAGTAAACTAAATCAGTCTCTTGGAAAAAAGTTCAATTTGAACTGAAATCGAGTTAAAAAAAAAAGAAGAAGAAGAAGGGAACTTAATAGCCTCAGGCCAAGAACTGAATATTAACGACAAAAGTTAACAAACTACAAAGAACTATAAACTATAAAAGTAACAGCAACTGGACAAGAGAAAATATCTAGGCAAGTCTTACTTGTGTACTTACGGTCGAATAATGTATGTCATTCGGTGAGTGAAGCCTTTGTGTCAAAGCTAGACAGTATTGAGGTATCATGGTTAAGTGCGGTCTGCATGCTGGTGTTGAGTGCTTGACGACTATCTACGTTCATACTTAATCTACAACAGCGCGTTTCGAGATATGCTTCCATAGTGAATGTTTCGGCTTCGTGCAAAGCTTGAGTCCGGCCTGACTGAGAAGCTAAATGCACGAGCTTTAGTGCATTAATCCAGGCAGGTGTTCGTGAACGGGAGGTTTTAAGCTAAGTTATTAACCACTTAATTGATGTTCAAGGCTTTCGGTCCAAATGTTTTTAATGAATAAGGCATCGAAACCGTTAAAAACCAGTTCAATTTCGTTTACGCTGCTTAACATTTTAAGTGCTTTCATTACTAACTATGGTGCTTTCGAGACATTACTTCTACTTTTGATTATATTTTTTATATATGCTTTGAAACATTGTTAAACAAAGACATCTTATTTTTTTTCTATAATTCAAAGTCATGTTAAGTTTATCGTTGAATTGGATTATATACAAAAAGATTTAATTAAATACTATTTGATAAGAGCTAAAACAGAAACCAATTCAGTGTGTTTATATTTTGAAATTGTTCGTCAATTGTTCTTTGTGTAGTTTCAGTTGATCGATAAGCTTGAAGTTGTTTAATTGTGATCAGCTCAAGCCACCGTTGTCGTCCATTGTTTCAGCCCGGTCGACTACAGCTTAAAGAAAGAGTATATCTAGTGCTTCAGCATTAAACTCGTTCTCTACAGGATGTCCCAATTTGTAAACATCCATCTTGCCGACGTCTTTTAAGTCTTTTATCCAGTGTTGTCTTTGAATTGGAGTAGTCTGTTGATAGAACGTTGCCAAGCTGAAAGCTTATTAGCCGACGTCTGAGAGTCTACGTGAGAATAGATTGTTGAGGTAGAAGAACACGAAAGTAGAGAGATAGGAGCTAGAGACCAGTACTTCCAGCCTGACACCTGTAGAAGCGGCAGTTGAATTAAAAGCTCAAAAACAATCTAAAAACTTTACCCTTGACATATTTAAAAAACTATAAAACTTCAAGTTTTAGGATGAATTCGATGCCTTGGGAATAAAGTAGTTTTAGTGCAATTTCACAGCTACTTAAAACAACCACCACCTGCTTTTTCGTTTCTACATTCTATTCTTTCTTAAAATAAAATTGATTGTTGAAAATAAAAATAAAAATTTTCTTAAAATAAAACGATTGTTTAAAATAACTTTATTTTTAAAAGTTTACTTGGTTTCTCCTGCTTTTTAAAAATTTTATTTCGTATCGTTTATTTTTTGTTTTTCTCATTTTTCCTTTTCGCTTCTTCCCTTTTTCTTTTGTCATTTTGTCACTTTTTTCCTACTTCTAATATTAAAATATACATTTAATAAACTTGTGTATTACTCACACATATACAAATAATTTGATGACAAATGGGAAACAAAAAACATATTCATTTCGACTCGACACATATCTTAACAAATCAAATTCTCAACAATTGTTAGAAAAACTTTAAATGGCGTCAAAAAACACCTCAACCTAAGAGATCCATCGATATATAAATTATATTTCTTTAGAACTTAGAAAATACTAAGAGGAAAAAATGGTATAAAAAAACCCTTTCAAAATTCTGCTTGGAAAAATAATCGGAAACTCTCCCCCGCGTCTAACTTTTTTTTCCCCTTCTTTTCTATTTAATTTTCTATTCAAGCCTCCAACTCGAACACCAAGAAACCGACTACACTACAACCACTTAAAAATCCCTAGCACGAAAGCAATTTACTCTTTAATTTCTGTTCATCGCTTTCATTTACACAATTACCATAGAACTAAAGCCACACAAACAACAATGCCGGGTTTCTAAAGCCTTTGGTCAACAACTCCATGGTTGTTTAGTAAGAGATTCTTCATTATCCAATGTCGGTCATTATTGTACTTCCCTACTAGTAATGCAATGCCATATTTCCGTTGATTGTTCTAATCTCGTCTAGGAAGTCTTACGAGTATGTGTTTTACGGCAATTAAACTCTATGAAACCTTACACCGGATTCTGATTTTTGAAGTACGTTAAACTGAAATAGAAGCGTTTTAGATGAGTTAACCGTAGCTAGCAGGTGTAAGACCAGAGGAAATCCACCTACACTACTCGGCAGATCACTTTATTTAAACAATGACTTAAAACGTTTTTTTTCTTACTAATAAAGCACGATTTACAAAGAACTACTATATTTATTTGTAAACTTTTGGTCGCTCTATGCAAAGACTCAAAATTTATCAGTAGGCAATTCTTCTTTTTATGCTCTTAAATTGAATCACAATTTATGATTGATAATTTATCGTGTTTGTAATCTTTCCTTGAACGAAGGTAAAACGATTGATGTAACAATGTCGTTTCTTCGTGCTTCAAAGTATATTTGGGCGACACTAATGGAAAATATATTTTACAAATTGTCGCTTTGTTGAGCCGATAAATAACGTCATTTTCCAAACACATTTGCTTGAGTAAGCTAGCAAGACTAACTCAACCTAAATACCTTATATTTGAGTAAAACTCTTATCTAATTAAAGATAAATATCAAAATCTTGATGGTTTAGGATTAGATCAGTATGAGTAAAACACATTAACAAGGAAAAGATTGCAGCTATTTGATAGCCTTTACTTGTTTCTTCACTGTTTACTCAAGCTTTCAGGGAAGTGTCCATGTATTCCGTGCGAGACCATCAACGTTATTTGGAATTTGTATAATAGGGTTTGTTCCTGTCTTACACCTTACATATTGTTGTTATAAAGAAAAAGCCATTTGAGTTTCAAAATAAGGCGATTGCTTTTCTTTCTAAATGCGTTAATCTGGCTCACGGGATTGTAATAATTGTGTAAACAGATTTTCGAAGTTGAAAGTTAGGGCTTCGCCAGAAATTGTAAAATCAGGCCTTAGAAAAATACTGTTTTTCGGTCGTTTTGATGTGTGGCTGGAAATTTCCTCACATCACTTCCCGGGGCTCTATTCATCTAGACAATCTAAATTATTGTGATATGAAAACACATTATTTTTCGAAAGTAATAAACTACATTTATCCATACAACTTTACAAAGATATCTTTGAAAAAAAGTAGGTGCAATGTAACTATTGTCATGCTTTGCTCTCGCCCGGAAACTGATCATTTTCAAGCCATGCAATAACGCGCCCACAACCTATTGATTGTAAGATTGGAGAACATTTGTCTCGAAAACAAGTTGCTGGGCTGACTTCAACCGTAATTAGGGAAACTGGTACTTCCTACTGCACATGCAAGACTAGAGACCGCGACATTATATTTGGAACTGGTCCAAACCTCAAGTGTTTTTGTTTTTTTTGTTTTTTTTTAGATATATTTGGCGTCCATGTACTTTTAATAAATTATTATTCGGATAACGGTTTTTAGAACAAATAAAAAATCTTTCTCGTGTTCTTGGACAATGTTGTTGCTACTGTTGTGCAGTTTGACAGTTTTCAAGCTCTTTTTGCTAATGAATATTAAAGCAACGTGTAACAAGTTGTATTTTTAGTTTTCACTTTTCAAAGATTTATGACGATTTACAAGATACCATTACGAATCCCGACCCCGATGAAACCTAACGCGGCTAAAAAACAGTGTCTTCTTGTGAAAGAGAGATGAAGCTTCTTTTCGCTACAAATTCAAAAGATGAATGAATTACAGAGGTCGTGAATCTATCTCGCGATTTTTTAGCCAAATGATCAAGATAAGCAACAGTGGCGAAATTTCACTTGGCCACACGACCATGCTGTGAGATCAACGCTCGCCGTGAATCAAGATACTACACCCAAACACAGTACAATAGTAAGATAAAACAAAAAAAATTAAACCCAATCCAAGAATAGCCCATTTTAATCGAGTTAATTTGACACTGTTTACACTGTAAACTTTAATCATATTTTGGAAGAGAAATCGGATCTCGCAAATTTCCTTTTCAACAAAATATTAAGGTAAATACATGAATTTAAGAACTTTATGTAATCAAGCTTCGGTGATGGAAAGATAAAGTCTAAAGAGCCCTGCTTTATTAGAAGGAAACGCTTCAAACTAATAAGATTTAGGTAGTGACATATTCCAATACTAGAATAAAAAATATAACCTAAAAAACTGCTCCAAAATTTGAAATTATTTTGGCTCTACTTGCTTTCAGTTTGACCATATCAAGAAATTTTCCCGTCTAGTTTTTTTCCAGGAACAAAACTAAGCCATACTTATCTTATTTGATGAGGTAAACTCGTGTTTGGTTTTTTCTTACTATTACAAAGAGCAGGCGTGTTGGTGTGTTTAAGTTATTAATGAACGAAGATTATTTCTGACTTACTTAGTTAAAAAATTCGCAAAGGTGTGAATTTTTAAAAACTTGGGATGGGCTGCGAGCAACTGTAAATTGAATACTTCAAGAATACAAACGAAGATTCTATTCGGAAGACTTACTTTGTCGCTTTGGTAAAGTTTGGGGAAAAATTTTTTTTCCAGAATGAAATGTATAATTTGGGGATTTCATGACAATATTTGACAAATTGACATTAATGAACATAGCCACTCATAGGTAATGTTGCAAATATAACTCGTGCAATTTGTTAATAGCATTTCATTCATCGAAACTTTTAAATTTCTATTTTGAATTTTTGAAAAAAAGAGTAAAACGACACCAAATAAAAGTCAGTAGAAAAAGTTCAACACAAATTTTAAAGAATCATAAATCATCTACCTAGTTAAGGGTTCGTCAAGATATTAATTTCCAAAAAGTGTTTTAAAAATACTATTTGTACAATATGTGTTGAGGAAAATAATTTATTAAGTGAAGTACTCTTTATACAATGCTTGGTAAACTTAAGTCTGGAGAACAAAATATTAATTAACTTCAAAGCCAATTTATCTTTGCAAAGGGCTGAACAAGTTCGGAAATCTCCTGTCGTAAAGCCTAACAATACAAGGATTTTTTTCTTTCTTAAATGAACAGCGTCATAGTCAAATCCGAGGCGTTTGTCAGAAAAATAGAAACGAAAGAGCACATGTGTAATGGAAGGAAAAAAGAAAAAGAAAATGTAATATAAAACTGCAAGGGAAATGCGGAACGCCTTTATTTTTTCAAAAAAAATCATTAAATTGAAATTTGTGTTTGCACAGCTTAAAATGACGTTAATTTGGAGGCAGAATACAAGTAATTCTCTTTGGTGTAAAGAAAGAACAGTTAGATTTCTAAACGTGAGAAAATATATCATTTCAAGTGTTAATGAAAAATAACACTACAAGCTAAGATCTATATTCTTAATAAGAAGGGAATGAAATTCTATTGTAACAATAGATTTGTACGAGTGTTACCTTATTTCGTTGATAAATCCTTTTCACTCAAGGCTTGATTTGATAGATTTACTTTCAAAAGAATTCGAAGTACTGACGATTGACGCCTTCTTCTGGTTTCTGTGCCGTGAAAGATGCTTTTACCGTACACCGCGCGGTGTCAACTATTCGATACCTTCAATAAAAGCAACTAAATCTAAATGGAGATTTTCGCTAGACAAAATACATACAAAGTTCCACATACGAGAGTCAAATGATTTCATTACAAATCATCTTATCTGTGTCTCAGATATGGCGGTCAGATAGTTCCAAGAAATTAATCACGAATTTGAAGCCTTTGAGGCAAATGACAAAAACTATTCAAGTGCCCCAGTTTATAGCTCTTCTCTTTCCGACAGACTTCAGATTTAATAGTTTCTTTAAACGCTGTTTGATTGTAATTATGTGTTTACCTTTGCTATTCGTAGCTTCGTGACTTCTCATTGTTGCGCTGTAGACTAACTGAGAACTTATATATATTTTGGAAGAATAATCTCAGTCGTCTAACAATGGTTGGCTTACTCTCTTCGGCAAGTTTGACTGAATAGCTCAATGAACGCGGTCGAATAAAGCTAGACGGATTCCTTACTAACGCGTATGCTCGCGTTGAATTTACTAATTGTTGTGAGAGATTTCGTCTTAATAAAAATAGAAATGCATTATAAATAATATCTCTGAGCAATAGATAGATTCTTCTTCTGTACCATTCATGCTGTGAAACGTTTGATCCGTGAATTTAAAGAGATACAGTTCGGCAACAACACACAATAGCGTTTTCAAAGTATTACAGCAGTGACGTATAGCTAGCTTATCGTAAACACGCAATTTTTCAGTTCTGCAATTCGGTTATTTCAAGTTATTTTTTATAACGATATTCACCTTGGAATTTTCCCTTGTTATTGCTTTAGTAATTAGTTTAGGTAGGACATTGTTTAGAAAGCTAAGTTTTCAATGTGTTAGATTCCCTAAGGGCTATAATTATTCTTTTTATTCCAAACAATACGATCGTCTTTGTGACAAAGTACATCTTTCAAGGGAAAAAACGACAACAGATTGTCTAGAAGTTGGATAAATTTCGAGTACTTGGTTCTATATTTATGCTGAAAATGTACAGGCGCTTTGTTCGGAGACTTTTATTTTTGTAATTATCATTTCCACACAAAACAAAATAGAATCTTCCATGGTCGTTTGTATGTAAAGATTCTTTTAATAAAAATAAAAGTCAAGTCAAAAGCCCTCAGGAAACTTCCTCTAAAAGCCACTTCTGTTCACAAATTGGATTTTTCTAATACCGATTGTTGTGGACCACTTTCATGTTCCTAACTTAAAATCACATTCCAACTACTCTAGACTCTTCAAAACACCCTTTGGAATTTTTCAAAATTCGTGAACACGAAATTGAATTATCTAGTGAAAAAGATTGATGTCAAGTCCAAAGATTTGAACATTTTCGACAAACTTTTTTTTATAGTTATTTTCATGAGTAAAGCAAATGTGCTTAAAGTGACGAATTAAGTTATATGCAAGTCAAGGCAAATTTGTGTGTTACTTTATAAGAAACTATATGTACATCAAGTTTACTAGTTACATGTTGTTTTGTAGTTCTTACCTGATAATATTGGTGTTATGGCTCCTTGAGTCTGCTTCTCGTGTTGTCTTTTTTGTGATATTTGACTATGAATAAAAAAATGAGACAATGGTGAGTGTACGTGCTTCTCTGACGATACACGCAAACTCGAGTCTATTTGGAGCGCCAGGATGATATGGTTGACTCGTCATTCAGCCAGCTCACGGTATTTTTGACAATTCCTCTAGCTCCGCTCAATAATGGTAGCTTAGAAACAAAAGCAGGCAGCAAAAGCAGGCGGCAATGGGGAAGTCTTTTGTCCAAAGATGTTAAAGTGTGCTAAATGACAGACCTCATCCACTTGCGACACTGAGATCTTGCCCCTTTGAGTTCAGTCTCCTCCCCTATTGAACATTCTAAGTTCACTTTAACTTAACGAAACAGCCCATTAAGAATTCCTGTAAACACTTAACGTCCGCTCACTCTTTTTCGGCGCTGTTTAGTTTAAAAGTTGCGTTTGCTTTGCTCTTTTCGCTAGCGGCTTTGATATCCGAACTGCATTACACTGTGGATTCTCGTGAAAGTAATGTCAGCTAAGAACCAAAAATTTCATTAACCACGGAAGAGAGATTTCTTTCGTAATTGCTTTCTTAATAACTTAAGTAAGTCAATTGTCAGAGATGTCGAATGCTCTAGACAAGTAGAAAGCAGGTGGTAGGAGGTTTATTCGTTAGATGTGACTGTAAGGCCGTCCAATAGTCGATCAGGTATCGTATATTACCTCAATAATACTAGCAAATGGTCGTTCCACAAGTGAAGGCAAAATTACAAAATTTGTCACCAAGGACCAAATAATGTTACAAAATGAAGAATTTGATACCAGTTATTTGGTTATAAACAATAACTAACTCACAACAAACAAAATTATTTTATCTAAAACATGTTTAGGGAAAAAAAGGTCGAATCGGATTGGTAAAAAAGAAATTTTGTTGATGACATCACCGTTATTGGATACGTCTCCTGATCCGCGACTTCAGTTTGTAGTTCAAACACACGAGTACATGAAGTAAAATGGCAGGAGAATTGTTTAACGCAAATACCATTCTCACCTGCGAATATGCAAACAAACCAAGCGAATTTATATTGCTTAGTTCAGTGCAACTGACTTCAGTTGAACAGGACAACTTGTTCATTTGCTGTTTAAGTCAAACCAAGAAAGTTGTTAGAGTCCAAAGCGGAAAGATTTAGACATTTTTTCGTTTGAAGACCGTGCGTTGAAGTTAAAGTCATTATACTGCTTTTGGCTGGAGCAGTCTAACACTATACCCTTACGATAAACTATACCATCGTATATGTTTTGTAATAGTAAATACCAAAATAATATTATTTGTATTCTGTTACAGAGCATCTATCGGTATAAACTATTCGGCTTACACGGTGTAATTTATCCAAGGCATAAAAAAATGAAAAACAATCCGTACAAACAAAGAGCAAAATTACCAACTAAGAACCTTCAAGAAGATTAAAAATAAGAGAATAAAAAAACCTTGTGTACTTCCTTATTTTCAAAGCCTTTGCTAACTGGGGGGCGAGTTTTGTGGATATCATGGTCTTGTTCAGAACTTTTGATTGACATTTATTTATAACAACAGCAGCTCTTGTCCGATTAAAAAATTGTTAAATACGATTGATGTCAATCAAATGACAAATGAAATAAAGGTACCGCTCTCGGCTTTAATACATTACTTTCTCAAAACCAGTTTTCGCTCCACAATTTCTATTATCTTCAACGCACAGAGCTACTTAAACGAATAATTAATTTTTGTTGACCGTTTCTGGAATTACAAGCTTATTTGCCAAGCGGTACGTCATATTTCGGTAAAATCTATGAAATCTAGTATACCGGATTACTAAATTAACAAATAGGCGTTTAAATAAATTGAAGCATCTCTGGCTGTTTTTATTTATTTTTTATTTTTTTAATGAGGAAACTGGAAAGCCATGGAACGAGGCTTAGTGACCGCCATATTGAGTGCTACTCTCAGTAATTTGGGTTTGGGGCGATTAATCTTAAAAAGCTTTTTCAATTTCATCTCAAACTTAACACCGAGTTAGGCTAACATTATCGATGTAAAAGGCTTCGAAGTACCCCAATATTCAAGAAAAAACTTCAACTCATGTTAAAGACTTTTAGAAAATTGAATCACAGGAGAATTCAACTAATTGAGTTTAAAGAAACACTTCTACGAAGTGATTAGTCTTTCGAGTCCTCTTTGACTAATGCTTTTTTAAGCTAAAAGCGGTCCTTCGGGGAATGTTTAGCCGACAAAGCAGAATGAAAAACTTCATTATACGATGACAAACAGAGTCTTTAATTTTCATTTCTATTAGATTTATTTTGACGAACATCAATCCAATCTTGATTCAAACACACTTACGCTTTTTCCAAGTTTCACTGGGTTTTCTAATACACCTTTGTTTCAGTCTCTTCTATATTCTTTCTTTTATTTTTATTGTGTCTTTATTCGTTTATTTTTTTCGTATTGTTACCATATTTCCTTCTAGAAAAATCCTTGTTTTAAGTGCAGCCTGCGAAATATTTAGCTTCATTTTCTTGTGATGTGATCTCTCAGTTTGAAACGGTCACTACCCACGGCGAGCAAGGATAGTTAGACACGACATTTCTCGGCCTAAAACACTCAACAGATGGTCAAGTCTTTAGACCTTGAGCTAGAGACATCTAAAATTATTTTATTCAAAAAATATAATACCCCAAAAAATAGTATATTTTAATTGACTCGTAAAAATTCAATGAAATCCGAGAGGGTTGATGAAGATTTGTTTGGCAAAGTTTCTTTCTCTACGTTACACATGTAATATAGTAAATGTTTAATAAATGAGTTATGTTTTTGGTAAGATATAAAGAATGAAAATGACACTATTATAGGAAAAAATATAAACAGTGTACAGACAAAGACTTCTATAGTCTAGAGTATCGAAACTGAGGGCATTTATAGTCAAAGCTGTAACTCTAACAGTAGAAAATGATTTTAGCATTTGTTGTCTACAGATAGATCAATTTAAATTAATCTCATATGTATAAACGGTTAACGTTTTTGACTTACCGAGCTCTTAGGTTTTTAACCTTGGAGTTAACTCAAGTACTTAGGAAAGAATCCTTGACTTTTCCGTCGACGCCTTGAACACTTGTTTTAATTCCTTTTTTAACAAGAATTTTTAAGGACATTCGTGAAGTCAGAGAAAATCTAGTACTTCGATATGTACTTTAGGTTTTACTTTGCACGTTTGTTACAGGTGTATGTAACTAGTGAAAGTGGTACCTGTTTTTGCTTTAGTGTTCATGGTACAATAGATTTTGCTTGTACGAAACTTGTTGTTGGATATACACCATTTATCAAGGAATTTTAGCATCAGGAGGTTGGTAACGCTCTACATACTCTACATAAAACGACCACTTTAAAACAGCTCCAGGAGAGGGAAAAAAAAAAAAAAAAACGAATGAAACTTTGCCATTAAACTAAACTAAAATCTGACTAAAATTTTGACTAAAATCTCAACGAAAAAATACAGGTAGATTTGCTGCGGCAAACTTGTTTTTGTTGGTGTTAATTTTTTTATGGTTTTCTTTTTTCTTCTTCTTCTTTCTTTCTTTCTTTTTTTTTTTTTTTTTTTCTTTCCCCGAACTTGTTACAATAAGGATTTGGCATGAAATTTTTTATGATGTTTTGAGATAAAAATAAACCACCGATGGGTCCCTTAAACAATCTCGAAATGAGAATTTTATTGACAAGCGAATTCATTAATAAAGAAATACAATCCATTATTATATTCCCTTTTTCTAATCAGTTAAACGAAATCATCAGCGAAGCTTGAAATTCGTATTAAACCTAGATGAAAATACATTTAAAAATAAATCCATTTCTATGATTCCGAAGAATATTTATTTTACAACCACGGCAACACGATGAGAAGTAAAAACAGATGTAGAAATCACCGCTCGTGTTTATCGAAGCGAAATATTTTACACCAGCTAACAAATCAGTATTGTAAGGTGCCTTTTATACCTAACCTCAAAAAAAGTTATAAATTATTGTATCGAGTAATTTATTAAAATTACTTTAAAAATAAATTTATATAATAACAATAATTACTTGTACTATACTCACCTCGGAACTGCGTCAGTGCCCGCGTCCGCTTGCCTGGGCCTGGCGATCAACAATTTTACTATTTAATGTAGCTCTTCTGAGGGTTATCGATCCAAAGGACTCGATTGATGATTAAAATTTTCGCTAAAGAATTCAATCAAATTATTTCTTATAGATCAATAGTCCGGATAAAGAATTGACAGTTACTTTGTAGTGTTCCTATTGTTCGTTACTCGATGTTCCTGCAAGCCCCACGTGTTGCACTTGTTTTACTTTAAAATCTATAAATCTTTCACTCGCTCTCCCCTCCTCTTTCTCTTCATCTATCTGCATCTTTTTTAAGGAATACAGTTGTAGAGCTTGTTCTTAGTCATCTGTCGAACTACAAAAAATATAAGAGTCAATTTTACTTGAAGAGATGGCTTGGTGTATAGCACTATAGCCTTTAAAAAATGTTTAGCCGATGAAGTATAAACGTGTGATAATGAAGCTTATTCTAATAAAAGTCTGTCTACAATGTATTGTTTTCTATGACCAGAAAGATCGCTAACTATTGACTGTTTACTTGGAAATATATATTAGTATTGATTCAGGCGGTGAACCTACGGCAGAGAGTTCTCGTTCCTCGTTTGTTTACTAAACAAAAAGTTCGGAAATATTACAGAAATTGTCAACTAGCATTCAGCTGAATTGATACAGGGCCAGATAACACTTGCATATCCTTACGCTTTTTCCTTTGTATTGTTACTAGTTCATATAGAATCTATAAAAAAACAAATTTCACCGTCTCTCAAATGTTATTGAATTCTCAATTTACCGATATACGTCTATTATTTCTCGATGAAAGGGACAAGAGTACGGCTCAGAGAGATTTGCAAAGTCTACAAGCCATGATTAAAAATGAATTGTTCGAAGGATAAAACGGGAAACAGGCCATTGTCTCCTTCGTTTAATTTCCCTTAAATAGGCTATTAAAACGAAGACATTTTAAAGTTACAGGATCAAATAATTAATTTTGTTTCCGAGTTGTTTCTGCAATAATTCAAGCCACGCTGGTTCGTATTGTTAGCTGTCTTATTTTGTGACGTAAATGAACTAGCGAACGATTGATGGGCTGTCTCCAGTTCACCGTTATATGTCCCTATCTCTAATTTAAAGAGTCGGAAAACTGTGACTTTTCTATCTGGTGTTTAAACATTTGGATTAATTTATTTGGTCATTTTACAACCATCAGTATTCATTAACAACTCATTACCGATTAGGAAATAAGATTGTTTAGCTTTTAGGAGATAAAAAGAGACACTTTCTCCATATTTTTTCATCGCCTTTTTTTTTTCAAAATTTTCGCTGTCCTCAACATCTTTGCTCTTGTGTACTGCGATCCGCTTCTTACCGGCCGTTGATGAAATCTTTCAGGGATCATTTTTGCTATGAATAAGTTTATGGTTAAACTGTTAATTAATAAACGAAAGAAACAAATGAAAATAACAAAAGAAAAAGAAACCAATTTATTAAAAATTATAGCATAATTGAATGCGTACGAAAGAAATGCTGAATAGTAAAGAAATCAGGAAAATCTTTTTGAAAAGTTCACAGCGCAAAATAAAAATAAATTTGTCCCTATAGGCTGAAAATTACAAACTTTCGACGTCATTCTCGAATAAATGTGATATCGGGATTTATTTATAAACTCTCAACTTGTAAGTATTACTGATCTCGGCCTAGTTTTTTTTTAATATTCTTTTTGCAACTGGTAAAACTTTAATTGCCTTGCTTTTAAATTTTGATAAGGTTTTCTGTCAATGCGGAAAAACACACACGCACACTCTCACAAAAACACTCCACATGCTTTTCGGCTTTTATGGTCTCAATAAACAACTTGTTCATCGTTGCGGGAGCTCGATAATACCTCCACAACACGAAGTGTATACGTTCAAGAAAATGGCGCACAAGTTGGGCGGAAGAATGTAAATAACGATGTCAACTCTTTAAATTTCCAGTCGTTGTATTACTTGAAATCCGGCCAGATTTTTGTGAGGATAAAATTTTATTGATTTCCGAGTGATATATCTGTTGAAATAATCTAAAGGATGAATCAACATCCGAGTCTGTGTTAAAGTGAAATCATTATTACCGTGAAAATTAGACAAAGATGGTTATCGTGAAAACTTGAAGCCCCAATTAAGATCTTTCTGAAATGTTAAACTGTGAAAAACGCAGCAGTCTTTGACGGGTTGATGAGAATGATGTGTGGGTTCGTAAGAGTTAGACATTTAGACATTTAGACATTCTCAAAGGTTTCAGTACAAGATTGTTGTGGTAAAATCAAGGCTCACGTAACTCGGTTGACTTGATACAAAATTGATAGAATTAATCAGTGGAGTTGATAAACGATGTGCGCCAATGTCAGCCTATCTGCACAAATGATCTCATAAAAGCCCTTCTTTTCCGCTCATTATGAACATAAACTTGTCTCTTTGCCCAAATCGGTCGCATAAAATGTTTGAAATGTTAATGTCATTCTTGGTTTGAGCCATTTCTACAAAGGGAACATAACCGTTCAATGTGCTCCCAGCAGCTGAATATACTGACAATCCCGCACCGATCTAGCATAATTCACTATCTATTGTGGCCTATCGATTCAATCCAATCCGCCTCAATCAATCACCCACGAAGTTTAATGGTTCAGGTTCACCATTCAAAAAGGTGTCATGTAATTTTCATTGAGTTTAGTTGCGTGTTTCCCAATCGCATATCACCTTTATTCTATGCATTTCGCCTAAAATTGCTTTGTTTGCCAACATAGGTTTATATACATACACAGCTGAGCTTGGTGGACATATTATGTCGTCTAGGTATCGATCTTGCAGGCTTCTGCATATGAAATAAGCCTTTTTTGTTTACTCAGCTAACCATGCAGTCGACAAGTCTTCCAGGCACCCTTGTTATATTTAATAACTTGGCTAGTACATTAATAGAAACCTCATTGCTATTATTATTGTACTTTTTATTACAAACTGCGCTTTACTTGTGGAAATATGCACTTCACAATAAACCAGAGTCTAATATCTTACGATAGTTGTATCCTTGTTGCAGTAAATATGCATCCAAACTCAAGTGTTTGGGAGAGAGCCAAAAACGATGGAGTAAAGCTGAATCCATTTTTCGTTTACATTCTAACATGCCTTCATTCATTTCTTTCTTTCTCTCTTTCTTTCT
>JANTNT010168627.1:0-19934 GCA_024752375.1 Entacmaea quadricolor
ATATATTCACTGTACGCCATGCATTCTCTTTCATATATATGTTACATTATAGCTTCTCCACAGTCTATAGTTTACTGAACATTTGCCCCCTGGGCATCCCATAATATAATTCAAAATGGCCGCCATATCAGTAAAATGGTATATTATATCATTAGTATTTGTAACTTCTCCACAAAGACAATGGGAAAACTTGACACTCGTGATTATAATGGGAAGTTTTACAATACTATTACTTTTCTAAAAATGAAATACCCGTAAAATATTATTGTATAATCACGAATGTCAAGTTTTCCCATTAGCTTTGTAAAGAAGGTAGAAATACTTTTAATATTACGAAAGGAAAACGACTCTTTGATACGTCTTCTACTACTGATTTCAGTGGGCATTTATATTAAATTATTTATATTATATTAGTCACGTGTCCTTATTACCATGGTGCCGAAGTTTGCTGAACAGAAATGAAGATACACTGAAAAGTTTAATATTAGAAGAATTCAAAAATGAGGCATACATGCCTTCATGGGGCTCATGATCAGTAGTATCACATGCCCAGCATAAAAAAAAAACATGATTATGGAAAGTTTGCACCATGACATGTTGACAACCGCGTTGGTTGGCAGAACAGAAACATCTTTCCGCTTCGAAAAATGAATTTTAAATAAGAAGGATCGTAACTCAAAATCTTTGGAAAGACAATCTATTATTCTGCACGTCATGAAACAAGGTTGCTGTCACATGATGGGGTACAAAACCTCCTTGCAGAAAACAAGTTAAAGCCATGAAAGGATCTTGACGAGTGGAGAATTCATTCTTTTTTACCCTTAGCAGGGTAAAAATAAAATTAAGTAAAATCTAGAAGGAGGTGTAAGATATTGGAAAAGCAAAAACGGAACTTATTCAAAAACAGCGCAAAATTGAGTAAATTTTATATCTCGATTAAATTTGTCAGATTGAATTTAATCTGAGTTTCAGGCCCAGTAGGGGGTTGGAACCTAGCCTCCGAGCCTGAAACTCAGGTTAGATTGGATTTTTAAAAAGTATTGTCCATCGTTGAGGTTTAAGTGGGTTACCTTTGACGTCTTGTTGACTGACAGTCGGCTTTAATAGCACAGTATGACGTCACAGCTTTAGCAACCGTCTGCTTAAAGCTTGAGTCAAGTGGCTCGTACCACTGAAAAGTAAAAACAAACAAATAACATCATCATCAACATCATAATCATAACCTGACACAAATAATAGCGGTCTAAACTTACGTCATCGACATTGAGTCCTTTTACGGTTATATTTATCGCATTATTTTTCTCGTTGGTTGAAGCAGGTTTTGGCGGTGAAGGTTTCATGGGAGGGCGAGTTTGTCCATCAGTACCAATTTCTATAACGAACATTTCAGTAAAACAAGTAAAAAAAATAAATGTTTATAAATGTGTAATAAGTCACATTCTGCTACACTACTACTACTACTACTAATAATAATAATAATAACAACAACAACAACAACAACAACAACAACAACAACAACAACAACTATAGTAGTAGTAGCAGCAGCACATCCACATAGTGGCTTTTCGTCCACTGAAGTCCAGTTGGAATTTAGAAATGTTGATTTTTACGGAGGGAGGAAAACCGGAGAAAAACCTTCCAAACAAGGGAGAGAACCAACAAACAACTCTACTGCATATGACGCCGAGCCGGAATCGAACCCGGGACACATTAGTAAAAGGCGAGCGCTTTCACCGCTGCGCCACCCACGCTTTTTGATCATTTTAAATAGGTCACTCGCTAAATTATAAAATGTTTAGATTACCTCTACATGTGTTGTTAACTAAGTACAAGCCTGGACCGCAGGCGCATTTGTATGTACCAGCGGTATTTAGACAGATTTGTGAAGGATCAGGACATTGATAGGTCAACTCCATACACTCGTCCACGTCTGGTACAAAACAACAAAGAAATACAATTACTCGCGCGCCAGTTAATGGTTCAAAAATGTTACATGTTTATAAGTCCAATACAATTATTGTAATCCTCGTGGCACGTGTTGCTATTTATCTCGTAACTGATCAACGTTTTTTTATCAAATTTTTATCCAATTATATGCAGAGTATGTAAATGAAAATATGAAATTATGTAAATGACTGATGAAATTATCGAAATGTTCCAGGAAACTTCCAAATTTCTTCCTTTGCACAAGACTTTGTGCTAGTGCGATACAAGATGCTATATTTCTCAAATTCATGAATAATTAATGACAACAAAACAAAGAAAATCACTAACATGAAGAGATTTGGACACGGTGATGAAACACTTGCAAATTTTAAGCCAAATTTAGCCAAATTTTGCTTTGAATTTCTCCACAGATTATTAATAAATTTGAGAAGCTAGATCAAACACTTAAAAGAGTGTTTCGGCTTCGTCTCGAATTTTCAACCCACTTCTATGTGTTGGATTCACTGATGAAACACTCTTTCTCGTGTTTTATGTATATTGCTTAACTTTACCTATCCTGGTTGTCATGATAATATTGAACGCAACGATCACGTGATTACTCACCCACACACGTGACACCATCGTTATCCAGCCTGAACCCGTTCTTACACGTGCAGTAGTAACTACCCTGGGTGTTATGACAATACTGAGTACAACGGTACCTTCCAGTGTTACATTCGTCAATATCTAAAAAAAGAGTTTGATTGATGTGATTAATGTTATGATTAGAAGAATTAAAGTGGCGGGAAACTAGCTTGGTGTACTCATTTGTGCTAATATCTCGGATATTGTCGCGAATACGGTCACCAAGGGCTTCTTCCAGTTCCACCAACAATGATAATTACATAAAGTGTAATGAATACAATAAATTACATTAGACATTACATAATTAAAATCATCACTGATGCGATGTGAAGATTTCGGACCTGTGACAGAAGTGCGAGAGACAATGTTAGGACAAGTGTTACTGATAACGTCTGCGTGAGCAATGAAAAGTGCCGGTTCCTTGTTGGAGGGCAAAACCCCTTTACAAGGAAATTACGAATGTTACGATCACGCTTGAATTAAAAAAAACGGACATTCAATGAAAATGCTAGTTGTGTCAGTGTCAGAAATGAGCAAACTAAAATTACGATTAATAAGAAGTTTGATAACATTGTTAAGTGGATGGTAGTCACTAATCTCCCAAGTGAACTGGAGAGAGGGATGAAAGCCGTTAAGTTGACAAAATGAATAAAAGAGTGAAGTTCTGAATGAAAACAAGATTTAGGACCGATAAAATCATCAATATATCGATCGAAAAAGTCCGTTGTAAGGCCAGTGAACTGAAAGAAAACAAGTTCTTCAATATAGCCGACAAACAAATTAGCTTAACTAGGATTCATTTTGGTACCCATAGCTTCACCATTTATTTGCTTGAAATATTGATCATCAAAGGAGAAACAGTTAAGTGTCAGAACAAGTTCGGCTAAGCGGTGTAATGTAGAAGTGTTAGGTTCAGGATTAATGTGACAGTCAAAGAAATGTTTGAGGGCACGTAGACCTCCGACGTGAGGAATAACAGTAAAGAGGGACTAAATATCCATGGTGAAAAGAAGCTTTGAAGCTGAAGGGAAAAGAAAGACATTGAAAATTCTTAGAGCATAGTTAGTGTCTTTGATGTGAGTAGGCAAAGATTAGACATAAACGTGTCGTAGCCAGAAATGAGTTCAGTGGGACAACAAGCATAGATAATAAGACGACCAGGCTTGTTGGATTTGTGAATCTTAGGCAAGAAGTAAATGTGTGATCATGATATACGAGAAGTAATAACAGTGAGATTCTTGGCAGTAGAAAGGAAACGTTTATCAATAATAAGTTCTTAAGGTAATTCCGTAGTTTTGCACTGCGCACTTCACTGCGCATGGATAAAAATAAACACACAAAATCACGATTTTGCAAGCATTTTCACTCAAAGTACGAGTAAAATCTTTATATTACACAATTTGGAGTATTTTTGCAATCTTTGGAGCGATTAATGAAGATCGCCCCAGTCCCCTCTTGGAAAAGTTCTATTTCTACGAAATTACCTTAACTAACTTTTGGTTTGGTGTGAATTTATATTCTTTGGTTTGTTTGTTAAGACTATATAGCTCAGTATAATGTGCGGCAGAAGGCGATAATTTCGTGCATTTTGCCGCGCAATATCGTGTTGCAAGCTGCAGAGCAAATATTGCTTATATTATCACTCCACGCACAAATTTTTTTCTTAATCGCTAAGCAGAGAGTTTCTGCTTCCTGCAAAAAAGAGAATTTGGTGCACGTGGAGTGGTATATATGAACAACATTCGCTCTGCAACTTGCAATGCAATGTTGCACGACAAGTTGCACGAACCTGTTGCCCCTATTGCCGCATTGCCGCACCTTAAGCACAGTAAGAACTGAAGGCATACCTTGGCAAGTCTTTTGATTATCCCGCATTAACGCGTAGCCTTGGTAACAAGAACACTTTTGCTGTCCATCCTCCACGTAGCAAATGTGCTGACATCCATGGGTATCATCTTTGCAGGGAAGCTTTGCTAACAACCAGAAAACAAATCATTAACAGACAGGTTAATTCACAGAGCGGATACAGGGGGTTGTGGGGTGTATATCCCACCTTAGCGACAGCAAATGTGTCCCTTAGAATTACCAATTCTAGGAATCTAACTTAATTAGCTTCTACAACTCACCTTCCTGTTAAAAAAAAACTTGGCGGACTGTACAGTCATGCACTTAGGGTTGTCCATGAGTTGCTCGACAACTTTTTGCAACGTTTTGATTTTTTGAGCAACATTTTTAACGTTTTTTGAGCAATATTTTTGACGTTTTTTGAGCAACTTGCTGACAAGTCGCGTACATACACTAAATCAATAAAAGTGTTTACGACGCGTTTTTTCGTCATCTTTGACTGACTCTAGTAAGAGCATGAGTTAATGCCTCGTATTACATCATTCCAGGCACTTTTCTTTTCAAATCTTAAAAAAGAGGGTTATTGCTCTTATTTGGCTCAGTTAATGGTGACGAAAGTTTATTTTTCTTGACTTTAAAGTAAATGCAACATAATTGCGCTCAAATACTATTTTGGATTATTTCAAGCAACTCGCTCGGGTCGCGACAAAAAACCTCGTATATTGCTGAAATAAGCACAATGCAGTTGCTTGAACGTTAAGGCTTTTAACGGTGTATTCGAATTTTGTTGTCTGCTAAGTTTAGAGAAAATTGTTCGAGTGCAAATTGCGCGGTGAATTTTAGGTCGACCAAAAATTTTTGAGCAATTTTCTTTAAATTTAGCAGACAATATTTTGACAGTCTTATAGCGTAATGTGCTAAGTACTCACCCTAAATTATAAAAAGGACTTAAAAATCATTTATAAAATAACCTCCAAATAACAAGTGGTCTCATTGGAAGCCATTTTCACATCCTACACCATTGGCGAAGTTGAAATGCACTTTCAAAAGTTATCGTACTTAAAGATGACCATGAATTTTGCTTTTTATGAGCTTTTGCAGGTCAGTTTTGCATCTTATCCTCACGATTATAACAGATTTTATGGATTTAACGGATTTTTTATAACTTCGAAATTATATTATTCGCATGAATCTTTTCTGTAAATTTTTTGATTTCTTACGACAAATTTTATTGGTCAGCGCACGCTTTCTGTAGCATTTTAGGAGAATTTGTAACTTGATCAGCTTAAGATACCTAATAAAAAGTATTATTTATAAGAGAAAAACATTGTGTTATTTTGTAAAAATATTAGAAAGCGGTTTAGAATCCTAAAGCTTTTCTCGTGTTCTCCCAACATCCTAAGTGTTGATAAATCAGCATGGAACATGAAAAACCGCTTTTTAATGCTTAATTAAAAATTTTTCATAATCATTTTAAGTGTCATAGGTACACGAAGACTTTTTTCTACTTACGGACACATTTCTTCGGGTTGCTTGGATGAACCTTGAAACCTGAATTACATCCACAGGTGTAACTGCCTTCAGTATTTGTACAAGTGTGCATACAGTCACTGGCAGGATCACATTCATTGACATCTATAAGAGGAATAAAGGCGTCTTTATCAATTTAAACCGAATCCCGCCAAAGAAATCAACTCCAAATATACAGATCCCCGACTTTGCTCGAGCGACCACTAAAGAGTGGGTTGTTTTCGCAATGGAATATAGAATGTCCGACCAACAGACTCAAATTCATAAGATTCATTCAATGTTGTTCTTCATGTACCTTTAGAATGCATTTATTCTAAGACAGACATTTACAATTTTCAGACATCAGTTTCTATTCTGTGCTGTGTATCAAAAATACATTTTAGCTTGTCCGCAACAGCAACAGTAACTAGGGAGGTAGAACAATAAATGAAGGTTGGTGTACATATTTGTTTATAAACTTCTTTAAATTTCTTCCATCTAGTTTTTATTAAATTCTGATACATCCTCACGCATTTTATCTGCCTTTGTGAAATTACCAAATTAGTCTTGGTCATAATATATACATTCTTCTGGTTTCTCCCTCAAAAAGCACAAAGTACTATTGGGATCACACAATGTGAAAGTAGCAAACAGCAATTGGTAAATTGTCCTAAACTGTAATATCGTGAAAACTGGCCATTGGCCTTTTTAACGCAGCAGCCATGTTGGCTCAATTAATAGATCCCACCACGTACAAACTCGCATTAATGGCGATGCTGTGTGTAGTGAAATCTTTTATTTTAGCTAACATGGCCGCCGCATCAAAAAGGCCCGTATCCCGACATACCGTTGCATGTTTTCTGGTCGATGCTCAGACGGTATCCAAGGTTACAGGCACAAACAAACGAACCTGGAGTGTTTACACAGATCTGACTACAGTCATTCTTTCCACCATTACATTCGTCGAGATCTGAATATTAAAAAAAAAAAAAACTTAATGAAGAATATGTGAAAATAGAATAGAATTTTAAAACCTCTTTAAATGGAACAGCAGATTTCGTGTGACAGTGAAAAAAGACATGTAAACACCACATTTTGATTGTATTTTACGACGGTTTCATGCGTCAGCCAGTGACGACACATCTGCCCATGCTGTACGCGTGTCATGATAAATTGGCGTGTTATAGCGCCTTTCATAATTAATCATCATCAAATTTAACGCCAGTAGAAAACAGAAAACGTGCGTTTTGGCTTCCACCAATCAAAATAATTCTTTAAAAAAACGAAGAAAGCCAGTTGTTTTAGACTTGCGCCAAATTTGACGAGGACGTGTAATTATGAAAAGGCGCTGTAAAGCAATGCAACTGGATGATGATAGGCGCGCTCGCCTTGCCACTGGCTTGTAAAGGAAGCCATATGAGTGTTCCATAACGTGACACGTTGACGTTGTAATGTTTTGCTTTGTATGATTGGATGAATCCGTGCCGTGACCGTGACCGTGTCGTTACGTTAGTTTCCACAGTCATACGAAGTCTGCTCTAATGTTCTTTTGGCGCTAAACTCAGTGTTAAATCAGGTACTTAATTTCACATTCCGTTCCAGCAAAGACGTGTTAAAAGGTTGAAACAAGCCGTCGTGATTAATAAAGACATTACTGTTACAAAAAATAGGCATAATGAATTTAGAAAAAAATGAAAATTTTACAGAGCAAGTAAATGAGCTATATTTTGGTTTGATTGGTTTGAATCCCACCTTACCGACAGAAAGCTGTTGGTTCATAAACATTGGCTTGGAAATGTTTTGCTTTGACCGTGATCGTGATCGTCACCGTCAAGTTTTTCAAAGCCTACAAAATCTGCTATATTATGTAATAGTTAATGGAACATATCAAAGCCTTTTGAGTCCAGTTAGCTCAGAAAGTGCTGCCTTGTAATAATATCTGCAAAGGATCGGATAAGGACTTTAAACCGTAGGCCCTGTCTCCCATCCCTTCCTTAACCTGTATCATGAAGCACATTAAAGAACCTGTTGAATTGTTCGTAGAAGAGTAGGGGATTGTCTCCCGGTTCAACAGCCTATTCCAATTGGAGGCATAACATACTAATTATCTTCTCATAATTGTAAGCTGCGCGGCTTCCAATGGTGCCTTATTATGCAGCCCGTAAAGTCCTCCACTGTTGAAAATTGTAAAGCGCATTGAGACATATGTGAAATACAATATATAAGCACCACATTTCTTGTTTATTATCTATTATTTATTTGATATATTACTAGTTTCTTTATGAAATAAAAAATTTTTGTGGTAAATAAGAGATTATTCAAATTGCATCGTGTTAACGCCACATGTTAAGGTTTTAAGTTGACTCTAACCTGAGCAAGCAGCACCATCACCTGAGAAACCATAAGGACAAGGACCACACTTGTAACCAAACACGTCCGCAGGGGGTGGTAGGTCAGTACACTTGACTCCCGGGTAACATGGGTTAAGATTTGCTTGACATGCGTCTAGGTCGTTCTCGCAGAATCTTCCCGAATACCCATTGACGCAGTTACATTGCATGACGAGGAATGTCTCACCATTCGAATCTGCATATTGGTTAAAGTTTGAGTCTGAGAAGCAGTTTCCACCACTGTGACATGCGCAAACGTGTACCTTTGGTCTCAGTAAAGCCACTGCTCCTTTATCGTCCATTACTGTAAATTCAAATTTAACCTGAACAAAATTGAAATGTCGTGTTAATTTCCAATAGAGCGTTGATGATGCCACGCATCAAATTATTAAAATTAAAAAAAAAAAAAAAAAAAAAAAAAAAAAGTCATAAATCAAGTTAAATCAAGTCGATAAATAATATGGAAAAGTTTTTCAATGTCCAAACTTTTTGGTGACTGTAACACCAAAAACACCGGCCTTGTGAGGGCTAACGCGCCAAAAAGGTCAATGGTAAAGGGAAAGAGATAGTATTGCTCTACTGGCTGCCGTCATGTGATGCTGGTTCAAAACCTCAGGAGTGGTTACATTAACAATCGTTAAACAATTATATTCAAATGAACAATTAACTTATATCGATACCTTGGCCATTGTGACTTCCCAAATAATGACAATACTTCCTGAAGCATTGGTGATGATGTCTAGTTTATCAGGAAGTATACCAAACACGTTAAAAGTGAGTGGATCGCCGTCTTCATCTTTGGCAAAGATCTCTATCCGAGCTGTTTTATTGACGGTCACATAGACGATCAAGGAGTCGTTGACAAACATCGGTGCTGAGTTCTCTGTTTGGATATTTTGTATGACTGGTTAGATATTCAAATATGCAACACAAGCTAGAAGTGTTCTTCACTGCAGCTATCTTGCTGAATATGAGAGAGAGAGAGAAATTTCGAAGAGAAATACAGTGGAAGCTTCTGCTGTCCGTCAATCTCTATTGTGTTATTCTCTACTTTCCCTCAACCATAATGCTTTGTGCCTTTGGGGTAACCAGTAGAATAATTGTATGCTATTATGACCAAAATTTGTTGGTGAGCTCGCAAAACCAGTTAATAATGCTTAAAAATGCATCAGAATTTATCAAAAACAGGAAAAAGGAAATTTGAATAAGTTTATAACTGAATTCAGAAATATTTTAAATTTTGTAAATACATGGGTCTGTAATTTTAATTAATTGTATTGACAAAATTAAAAATTTCCCTACATTTACTTATAAACTTATTCAAATTTCCTTTATCTTGTTTTTGGTAAATTCTGATGCATTTTATGCATCATTAACTGGTTTTGCGAGCTCACCAAACAAATTTTGGTCATAATAACATACCTTTTTTCTACTGGTTACCACCCAAAGGCGCAAAGCATTATGGTCTATGGGAAAGTAGAGAATTGGGATTTTACAACTGCATAATTACAACGAAACGTGTGTAACTTGGTTTTGGTGGCAAGCTTAAAACTTATAAGTCCGGTTTAATGGGGTTACAATCGGTTAAATAAAACCTCGAGTGCCCAAAAGATGTCTTGAACGTTACGATAATTTCACCAAAACGGCTATAAGAAAATTGTAGGTTAAGGTTAAATCACTACTAAAACCAAGATATATGTAAATTCTGACTAATAACCCATATTTTTATAGGTTTTGGCTTGAAATATTTATTTATTTAACGGTTCTTTCTTGTTTACCTTCATGTTTGTGGTTTAGAATATTACATTTTCACGTGCAGAGCTGTAAAACTCGTTTCTGATTGGCTGTTAGACAATAAACATTCCAGACATATTTTGGGCACTCGCGGTTTTATTCAACCGACTGTAATTTCTTTGTCTATAAGTGGTTAGGAAATGAAAAAATGTCCGGTTTCCGGAATTTAGGTGTTCCAGTTTACAGAGGTTTAAAATGTAGAAAATGTATGTAAGAGATTTTGGGACTGAAAAAAACGTCCGGTAAAGAGAGAATTCCGGCTTAATAAGGGTCAAGATGGCTGCTATTTTAAATAACATTAAAAAGCAGTAACCAAAAACTCACTCATTGCCTCTGACTCGTTCTTGAGCCTGGAACCGACTATTTTGGTACTTGTTCCCATGGTAACATCATTAGTCGAGGCAGCATCAAACAGACAATTCACGTCACCATCGCATTTCTCTAATGCTTTTTGTTTTACAGTCTCGTTAGCAAACTTGAAGTCCTCAATGAAAGTGGGTAAGAATGAGGTATTGGAAAATGTGTTGACGTTCTCTCCTTGTTTGTAAGTGAACAATGAGTTTTTCTCCGTCACTTGCCCTGGAAAAATACAGAGTTATTTATTTCAACAGTTTAAATCACTTCTATTCTTGTTTATTATAAGGTCCCGTACACACTGATGCGTTTTCGTTTGTATGTGTTATCGATAGGTGCGAAAACGCATCAATCGATCTGCGTCCACACTAGCGTTTTCACAGCATTTTCGAGCGTATCAGTGTGGACGGGTAAAAACGTGAATACGGTCGTTTTTACCAAACTGCGCATGCTTATAACAAATTAAAAAGATAAATTAAATATTGATAGCCGTCTCATACTGCCTGGAAATTCAAGCGGTGTTTTTGTTTTCTGTTAACATAATCTGTTGAGCCATTTGATGGCTGCTTAATCTTAATATGAGTTCCGTTGTTGTCCGAGAAATACGCCTCGAAGTACTTGAAAGGACTTCTAGCATTATAAAACCGGCCCTTCTTCTATAGGATGAGAAAGAAGTTTAAATAAAGCAGGGTTAAACTGTAAACAAGCGATCAAATTCGATAGTAGCCAAAGAAGGCTGTTTATATCTGTCATGTTGAATTTATATGGACGTGAAAGACTAGATCAGAGCTCAGGGACGCGTTGACGTCATCGTTTTCAAAAGGTTCCGTTTTCGACCGTCCACACTGAGACGATACGACATCGTTTTCAAAACGATTCACTTTCAACAGCGTTTTCAAAACGATGCGTTTTCGAGCGTATCAGTGTGGACGGGATCGGAGGGCAAAACGCATCGATAAGTTTGCGTTTTCAAACGAAAACGCATCAGTTTGGACGGGGCCTAAGTTACAACCCCCCGAGGGGGACTTCCTAAAAAATGGGTAGGGGTGCTCGACGGACCTTTTACGGTCGAAAATAAGACCCTCGCGTACCTTTTAGGGTCTCAAACTGACACCGCACCTTTTAGGGTCTCGAACTGACACCGCACCTTTTAGGGTCTCGAACTGACACCGTACCTTTTAGGGTCTCAAACTGACACCGTACCTTTTAGGGTCTCGAACTGACACCGCACCTTTTAGGGTCAGTTTTCGATACATGACAATGCTTTTTCAAATTATTAAGTTTGAAAATTCTTCGAACTGAGCAAAGTACTTGATGAGTGTGTAATTATCTTTTTTTTTTTTTAATATTAAACATGGTCGTACCTTTTAGGGTCTGAAATCAGTGCCTGAGTTAATTTATGCGTACCTTTTGGGATCATTTTCAAAACCGTCTGTAAAGCACCCCTATCCATTTTATACGGGAGTCCCCCCCCCCCCCCGGGGGTTACAACACGCAGGAAAAAACTCACATTTTTGTCCAAAATCAAAGTGTATCATCCTACTGGTTGCATTGTCAGGTAAGATCCGACCGGTCGGTGTATTTAAGTCATCAAAAGAATCACCATTCCAAACACCCAACAAACCACGCGTTCTGTTTTTAAATCTCTGTGGAGCAGCAAGAAGGATGACCAATGAATCTTTGATGTTGGTGAATTTGACTGAAATCCCACAAGAAAATAAGACAGTAACAGAGCTGTTATCAGGTCGAGATAGAGCAATGGCTCCATTATTGAAACGAGTAGATTTATTGGTTACAGTTTCAGGATCTATTGTAGTACCATTGACCAATACTTCCAAACCTGAAAAACAATGTGTAAATATTCTTAAGTTATTACAGTGCAACTATTTCATCTGGGGCTACTTTAAACGAGAACATGATCATGATGTATGAAAACTTTAGCCAATCATGGAAAGTCGCAATCATATCAGTGAGAATCTTGAACTCAGCCAATCACAATGTTTCATTCCCATGGTCTCTTGACATCATCAAAATTGTTTGACAGACATTATTCAGATCTTGCGTTTCTTTACTTGCTTCTGGTTGGCTAGGGTTTGCTAAATTTGGATTGCGTTGTTTTTACTAAATCTCGATCAGTACGTTCTGACTCGTTGTCAAAGTGGCCACGGTTGAAGTATTCGCACTGTAGCATACTGTCAGGCGCTACCCAAAACAGACTTTATCGACCAATTACCTTTATTGGGTGTAATAATATCCCGGGGGGCACTACCACCCCAACATGGATGGGGGTGTGCCTCCAGGTCCTCAAAACCCTGACCCTATCCCAAACCTTAAATTTGGATTTTACATACCGTACCCCAGACTAAACATAGAGAGACAACAAAATCAAAGAGCCAGTTGCTCAATAGATTTTGAATAAATATTTACCAGTTGTTTCAAATTTATTTCAAATTGATTTTGTGCCAGCAGAAAGCGGGGCCTAGCAGACTAGAATGACCAAAACCTAACCCTATCCCAGACAAAAACCTTAAGCTATCCCAGAAAAATTTCAAAAAATGATACCCTACCCCAGACGTAAAAGCCGAAAAAACGTACCCTATCGGGCGGCACATACCCGTATAGCAAATATAGGGCAGTACCCCCCGGGAATATTTTCTCTACTTACCTGCAGCAGAAGTAAGGTGTACTTGGACTGCACTTGTCCCATTCTGTTTTGCCACGGCTGAAACAAACACAGTTGCACTGCCTCCACCTTTGACAAGCTTGGTTCGAGCTTGAAGCTGAAATAACCCGCTTATGTCTGTCATTATGTACTCTCCAAGACCATTGAAGGTATAAATTTTTCCATCCAGCGTGACGAAGTGAGGATCGCCCCAAAACCAACCTTAAAAAATAGAAGTAAATTTTTCTTTGAGCTTTGTGATTGATTAACGGCCTTGTCACCTATCACGTGACATTTTAAATATTGACTCTATATATACACTTTCAAGAATGTTAAGTTTGAAAAGAGCATCCCAAAATTAGTAAATCGGGAAATTTTTTAGCGGTTTTGATGAATCTTAGTAAAGATTGAATTTTGCCTTCTAAAAGTTCACCGAAGCGTTTATGCCATTTAGTTGATCTCTCTACTCGCGATATATGAGCTGATAGCCTAGTAGTAGTGTAGCCAATCAGAGCGCGCGTTTGCTCATATCCAGCGGTTGTCTGTATTATAAACTCGATTGATAAGATATAAACTTGCAAAATTTGTCATCGACTTACTCCATTCTGTTGGCTCGTATCTCTTGCAGTCGTCAGATGGTCTTTTTCTGTAAAACAATCCACACAAGCTTGAATAAACACAACATTTTTTAAAAGCAAATTCACGATCATAATTTAAGCCACTAAACTTGTTGGAAGAGTATGGATATCCACCTCCTGGATACCCTTTAACCAACGCTCCTTCGCCTGAAGCTGTGACGTTGTAACAACAAGTTTGTTTCCATCCATCGTCAGACTCGAAGATAGAGTTAGCACAAATATAAGGCCACCCACGTTGATCCACCTCGAATCGTTCGTCCAAAAAAGCTTGTCTGTATGTACATGGACAGGGTTCAAGGTTTTTAGTGAAGCGTCTGTGGTCAGGCTCATCTTTAAACCACTTTATACATTTCTTTTTAGGATTTTCTGTAACACTGTAAGTTTCCAGACGAAAAAACCACGTACCATTATTCTTGGGTAGTACAGCTACTCTAACATTACATTTTACACCGTGGTTTTGATTAACATGTACAGTTCTTCCATATGTTGTATCTATATTTACGATTCCTGTTTGTCCAGATCTGTATGCAAGAGAATACAAACATTTCCTTTGAGAGACTGCTTCCCGTAACGTTCGTTAAACATTACAAATTACACAACATTCAACCGATTAACAAGAGAACCCGGAGAAATCCCCTATAGTAGCAAGGGAGATTTAAAAAAACTCAAATCACGTATAGCAAATGCAATAATGGCCGGGATTGGACACAACTTCGTGGCCGAGGAAAGACTGGAGCGAGAACGGCGTTCTCGGCGCGCGATTCGGCCACAGGTAGCCCAAGCTATCGTTATGTAATGGTATCATATTATAAGAGAATGTATGGAGATCTTTATAAAGTCGAATAAAATTACTAAAACATCAAAATTGTACCTGACTATTAGAATGTTGTTCCTCTATCGCCCTGTGTGGTTAGATTTAAGTTTTAAAAAAGTTGAAAGAATGGCTTAAACTTAAATCTAACCACAGAAAGTGAAAGAAAGAATGAGAGTGAAAGTGAGAGTGAGAGTGAGAGTGAGAGTGAGAGTGAGTGAATTACCCAAGGACATCATAGTGTTCACATTTCTTTTCACCAGCATTCCAGCCAGCCACAGGAAGCCCACGATAAACCAGGGGGTTGAAATGCTCGTAGTATTTTCTGAAAGAACGAATAAACAGTGTCTATACAAAAGAACGAATAAACAGTGTCTATACAAAAGAACGAATAAACAGTGTCTATACAAAAGAACGAATAAACAGTGTCTATACAAAAGAACGAATAAACAGTGTGAACGAATAAACAGTGTCTATACAAAAGAACGAATAAACAGTGTCTATGCAAAAGAACGAATAAACAGTGTCTATGCAAAAGAACGAATAAACAGTGTCTATGCAAAAGAACGAATAAACAGTGTTTATACAAAAAGAAGTATAGCAACAGTTGTTGTTTGTTCCTCTTAAATTAAGAAATACAAAGTATAAAATAGTATTTCTGAATTGCAAGCTAAAACGTTAACAACTGGTGGCGGATGATCCAGGGGGGTCGAAGGGATCCACGGAACCTCCCTTGGAGGTTTTTGATTTATTTTGGTAAAAGTTATATGTCTTGTGGAACTACAAAATATTTGCGTTGTGCCGTGCTGAATTTAAGAAACGGAACCCCCTGTAAAAAAGTCTGGATCTGCCACTGACAATAGCGTTTGGGTTACAATAGACCCCTGCATTGGTGGCACGCGTCTCTCTCTGAATTGGGAGAAATGTTCAATCACTCTCAGCACGTCCGAAATTGGATTTTTAAAAGTGAAAAATATTTGCCTTTGATTATTTGTACTTGATTTTGTGTTTTTGGCCCGGGGTACTCTCATATCAAGAATGAGTCCCCTCTTTTTGGGGATTTTATCAAAGCCATGTTTTGTTATGTTCATGGAAAAAAACCCCCAAGCTTTTCTAACTTCGCGAAAATGTGAAAACAAATAATGTTATTGTCTTATCACTTAAGGTCACGGAAATTTTTGCACAACTCCACGCAATGATTTATTATTATTATTTGCTAGCGCATTTTGTGCCAAACAACTTTCACTGGTCCAATTTTTGATAAGGTACGTTATTTCTTGAAAATGAAGCTTTTAAGGTGTCTCGCAGTAGCTTTTTTCAGACTACACTTTCACTTTTCATTCAGCTGATTTATAGACTTATCCTTAGCCGACCAGAACGCCTTTTACACCAATAATAGGGTAAGGATGGAAGTTTAAAATTTTGTCAATTCACCTCGATCGTTAGTTGGCAACGATAAACAAAGATCGTTGAAATAAGGTTTTCTAAAATATCTCGCGATCTCGATGAACTCTAGAAAAGTGACTACATGGGTTATAAACTACACATCAAGGCAAAGTAGTTGAGACAGCATTGAAAGTTTTTTATCTGAGCAATTTCGAATAATTCGCACAAACATCCTGAGGCGTTGTTCTTTGTGTATTCAAACTAAAGCGGAGTAAACAACTCCAATTTTATGTGAAATAAATCCAAACCACTGCTAAAACCTTCCCAAGACATTGATCTACTTTTGCTATGAATGATTAAGGTTTAGTCTTTTACGATACAGAGATTAAGCTTTTTCTCACACGACGCTTTCGCTAAATGTTTAGCATTTTTTCTCTATGAGCGCTTTTAAAATTATTTTCTAAAACCGTTTCAAAAATGAGTTTCGTATTCACGTAGTTACCATTACAATACCATTAACATTTAAAGAGTTTTTTCAAATTGATAAATAAGAATATTTTTAATTCAACGCCTGAATTTTGCGTATACGAAGTGTCCAAAAAAACTGGCACACGCGCCAACTTCAATTTCCATTTCTGCCTGCGAGAAATTCCTTTCTGCACGTGTTGCACGACTACGAGTCATTCTGGTCGGCTAAGGATAAGTATATAAATCATAAACCAGCTCAATGAAAAGTGAAACTGTGGTCTGAAAAAAAGTACGGCGAGACACCTTAAATTAATTTCGCGTGGGTAAAATTTGCGGATATCTTGGTGTTGGTCTTCAGATTTGAAAAAAACAAAAAAAAAATAAAAAATAAACAAACCGGAATTCTTTTGTTCTGACTTTAGATTTTTATCAGTGTAAGGGGTCTGTCGTGCTGTCGTTATTATTATATTTTTAGCTTTTTACAGCAGCTATTTTGATGGGTGGCCATGGGAAATTAAATCAACATTTTTCACTTCCAAGAGATCAGAAAACCTATTGTTTTTCCTTACAAGATGGCCATTGTGAGAATCAATGCTTACTTATGTGTTGGTGCAGACCATTGTACTTCTTCTTTAGGGTAGTTGTACATTGCGAATGAGTAGATCCCATCCGTTATTAGCACGGCTTGGAATGTGTTATTCTCGAGAAAAAGAAAACAGAATTATTACTGTATTGAACATTTCAACCTATACAACAGGGGAAATGTTCATAGAGTGATTATTTAAACCCGTGAAATAGATATTAGTATAAACCTAATAACGGTCTATCACCAATCCTGCATTCTGATTGGCTACTCTACTAGAGGGCTAATTTGTGATAGCCTTCTAGTAGCAAAACGTCCCAGTTTTTGAGGAAAATAAATGATTTTAACTCATTTAAAATTGTTTATATCCATTTATTTGACTGATTAGTAGGTTTATACTAAAACAATTAGACCTCTCGACCTCGTGGACTGCGATTCAAATATTGACTGGTAGTCGATCCATTTGTCCTCGAGGTCCAATTGTTAATCAGACTAACAGGGCTATTAAGTGTGACGTCACTAGTTTTTAAATTTCGAATTTCAGTTTCAGTTTTGAAAATCACAGCATTAACAAAAGATAAACACACTTCTATAAGGATACTCGCAAAACTTCATTGAGCTAGAAGCTTTAGATAGTGGGATGTTAAATTTTGAAGTTAAAGTGCTCCTAACGCCTTCCAAAGTTTTTATTTTAAATGAAAGTTAAGAAGTTTCTAAGATCTTCTGTGATGAAAAAAGTCGATTCTGATAAATCCCTGATTTTTTATATCGTCTCCAAGCGCGTGAACGACCGTGTTATCAAAAGCCGGGGTCTGGTTTCGAGTGTGACGTTTACCCAGGAATATCTCTTGTTATATCTCTTCTTGATGTTACGTGTGTGTTTAAATCCGTTTAAAAATTATCTGTTTGGTCGATTTTATGCAAAACTATGAAATTCTAACCTCTATTTACAAGGCTTTGTATAGGAATACCGTCGTGTGTCTGCCTGGGTATACGTCACATCGGACTATACCCATTCTTCTCAATTATCGGTGGTGGGACAACACAGGGAGCCTGAAGGGTCATTTTCGCGTACTTTGAGACGCTATAAAAAGTCAGGGATTTATCAAAATTGATTTTTTTCTTCACAGAAGTTCTTAGAAACTTTTTATCTTTCATATAAAATAAGAAGGGGTTAGGGGCACTTTAAGCATTATTACTCATACAAAGTCTCTTATTTTTGGCTCGGCTGGACCGTTATGTGAATATTTTTACATTCAACGCCCCATATCTCAGCCGTTTTTTATTCAAATGATCCCAAATTTTCTGTCAGCCTATGTTTTGAATAGTACTCTATGATAAAGTTAGTTTTTACACACACAAAAAAAAGAAATTAATATTCATTTTTATGGCGTCGTCACTTAAAAGGACTATACACATCAGTAGACTAACTCCTTTGTTTTCTTTTGTTTCTATTTGACTGTTACACTCCAACTATTAGGTTTTGTTTTAAGGACGGGTTAATTAAGTAAAAGCATAATTTTAATCAATTTTTGATATAATTGGAATATTATTTGGGGCGTCGCCGTACACTGATGATCCGGTGTCATGTGAAAATAAAATCTGAAATTGTACATAAAAAATCTTCTGACAAAAATGTAATAAAAATGTAATATTCAACATTTATAACGCGCAAATTCTATATGAACATAATCAAATGCACGGGGCCGCCATTAACGTGGTCATCCGAGCCACGTGAAGGTCTAATCATTTGCAAATGTTATAGCAAAGACAGCACCAGTTATTTTAAGATCCTGAGTATTGGTTCAGTCGGGACTCAAACCCCGACCCCCTGCACAACAGACCGGCGCTACTAAATACCAACTGAGCTAATTAACCGGGTGGGCTAACAATTAATAAATATGTATTGATATATTACCAGGCTCATAGGCAATCGGTCAGCATTGGGCGGCCGCAAGTTGACCCAGGTGACAACCAAAACCCATTTAGCTTTGAAGTCTTCTGGTCTTATATTTGAGCTCGAGTTGTTGTAAAAATTTGCGTTAAGATGAAATATTGTAACATCCCTTGTGGCTCGGAGAAGCATCTTTTTCGATTTCCAACCATGGTCTCGTTCCTTGTACACTTGGTAAAACACTTTTGAGATTTTTAAAGTTACAAACGAATCTTCCACATCAGTTAGAGCCCAATAGGGTGCAATAATGGCCGTCTTCTTAAACCGTGAAAGGTGCAGTTTACTAAACTTGCGTGACCACCGGATGAGCTGTGGTGTCTCGAACAACAAAACACCGTTACGACAAATCTGAATATGAATCATAATATAAATATAAATAGCAATTTTTTCGTATTCACAATAGTGCGAAAGAAGTGATTTGAGGTTAGCCCTATCGAGAACATCTCCTATATCGAGTTGATATTTAGAAGTAGATTTTTGTAGAAAGAGAGAACCCTCAAAGGAAGCAAGAGAACCAACCAACAACCGTAATCACTAATAAATTCATGAATAATCAATGAGGAAAAATAATAGAAATCTTAAGCGTTAAGGAGTCTTGAAATCACCCGGGGGTACTGCCCTATATTTGCTATACGGGTATGTGCCGCCCGAAAGGGTGTGTTTTTCGGCTTTTAAAGCCTGGTTTCCATATGATCGCCAGGATCGCCCAAAAACGTTTCGGCGATCGCAGCGATCGCTGCGATTGTTGAAGTTGTGTTTCCATATGATCGCTGCGATCGCCGAAACAAGTTTCTGGCGATCGTAGCAATCATATGGAAACCAGTCTTAAGTCTGGGGTAGGGTATCACTTTTTGACATTTTTCTGGGATAGCGTAAGGTTTTTGTCTGGGAAAGGGTTAGGTTTTGGTCGTTTTAGTCTGCTAGGCTACGCTTTTTGCTGGCACAAAAACAGTTTGAAATAAATTTGAA
>JANTNT010168738.1:0-19922 GCA_024752375.1 Entacmaea quadricolor
TTTTGTCATAAACAGGGTATGAGAATTTGAGTTTTTCTGTCATAAACAGGGTAACCATTTTAGGATCTCAGCGGAACGCCCCTACCCAAATCCTGCTGAGGTACCCCCTGGGGAGGATTAACTTTAATAATAATAATAATAATAATAATAATAATAATAATAATAATAATGAAAACTTTATTCTTACATTTTATAGTCTTAACAATACAATTGTAAATATCACTTTACAGGTAATTTACAACTGGCTACCAAAACTGACATTAACACACAATAATAATATAGAAATAATAATTAATAATGATTAATAATAATAATAGTAATAACTAAAAAACATATTATAAACAATAATAATAATAATAATAACTAAAAAAACATATTATAAACAATAATAATAACAATAATATCATTTATATATATATTGCACATGCTCCACATGCTCCATGTCGCTCCATGTGCAGCAACTCGACTTATTTGCCGCATGCCCCCTGCGCAATTTCTTGGGTTCCCTGTGGACAAGATTCAAAAACAAAAATGGTGGTCATCTCGGTTTTATCAGGAATATCGTAAAGTTTTTTCTTTAGGAAAACAAAAAGAGAAGAATGCTTCTCCTCAAAAGAAATGTAAATGACAATGTGAAGGGAGCTTCTAATTCTATGCTTCAACCCGAAAGGATCGAACTTATAAAGTCTACAACAAGAATCGGTCGAAGTGATGAAGATGTAGATATCGTCATGGACAGCGCTCTTTCACCTCGAATGATAAGCAGGATACATGCAGAAATCACTCGTAAGGACGATCATTACTTCATACAATGCACTGGTATGAACGGGATGTTAGTAAATTCTGTCAAAAGAAAGAAGTGCCTGTTACAAGATGGCGATGTTGTTGTATTTGGAGGAGCTGGTGTGAAGACCTCAGAAGGTAGTGTCATTTCAAAGTTACAGTCTGAGCTTGTTTATGTTTTTAAAGCTCAAAAACAAGTTACTAGAAACAAAGCGGGTTGCCAGAGATTACTTGGAGCTAACTCGGTTAATGAAATAAAGAAAAGCTTTACTAGTAGCTTTCATGAAGACGTTTCTGATGATAAGAAATCAAGAGAAAAATCTCCGGTGTGCATGGAAAGTCTCAACACCAAAAAGCATCGTAAAAACAAAAAAGCCCCCAGTAACACAGGTGGACAATCTAGGATTACATCAGATATAATTGATCAGTATTCACCTGGTGAAGGAACAAGTGATGGTAGTGTTTTGAGAAAAACAAAGAAAAGTTATATGATTCTGTTTGATTCTGATGATGATGAGGAATTCAATAAAAGTGGTTACAGTAAATTACCTTCGAAGAAGAAAGCGAACTCAAGTTTGTGTCAAATAAGAGAGGAGGTAGACAAAGAAGCAAATGATGAGGTGTTATTTAAGAGAAAAAAGAAAAGGGCTGCACTGCCTTTTGATTCAGATGATGACAGGTATCATAACTGTTTAATTTGTGTTGTCAATAATATGATGATGATTATGACAAACTAGGAAAATATATTGAATTTTATCTATACTTGTTGGCCAATAGATAACCTAGATCACTATTTGAGTTCCAGTAGCTCAGTGGTTAGAGCATCAATCCAACTAGAAAATGAAGGTCGTGGGTTCGAGGGGTGGATTTAGCATTTTAACTAAGTAGTTTCCAACTCAACGGAAACAAATTAATATATATAGAAGATATTACATGGCCGTTTGGAGGTACAGATAATATCTTTGAGCGTTGAAAATTTATCTCACTAGGGAGCGCAGTGAATCTGTATATAATCAACTTGAATGAGATCTTTTCACATGTGGAAATCTCATGTTTATATTTTCACATGTGAAGATATCAAGTTTACGTGCTAAAGTTTACCTGGTATTTCATTGGTGTTTATATACAGTATTAAATAACATTAAATATCACATGTACACTTTGCATATTCTAAGCAGGGGTACCTATATAGCTATATATAAAGCATAAGTGAACAATATAAGCTATAGCTTACCAAGGACAACTTGAAAATAGTGAAGTTTTGCATGAAGTTGTATAAAGTAATAATATAGTAGCAATCCTCATTTCTAAAAAAGTCGCTTAGCTGAACAAAGTAGAAAAATAACAATAAAAATAAAGTGTAACAAGAGTTAGCTCAAGCTAACTCTAGAACCTAATGTTTGCCCAATTTCTTTGATTTCCTTGAAATTCATTCTCACAAATGAAGAATTACGTTCGCTCAAGCTTGTGATTCTGTTAGCCACCGAGTTCAAAACTGAGAACCTCACCAGGGTAGACTAGGCCTTTTATACTTTTGCACAAGTTCACTCTCTAGTTTCTGATATTTTTTTATCCAATCACAATGAAGTTTACACGGCAACTAAACGCTTGGACTCCCTGAGTGAACAACTTAGGACGAGCCTGACTTCCTGTAAACACCTTTGAAAACAACTTCGGAAACCACTTGGGGTGAGCTGGAGCAGAAGTGGCATGGTCAAATTCCCTTCAAATGTAAACAAACTGTGTGTTATGATGATTCAAAACTCTTGTGGTACCCCTCCCTAATAAAAATTCAAAAACGTGACAAAAGTATATTTGGGTTTCCTGTGGATAAAAATTCAAAATGGTGACTCAATAAAGGTAAATACATTCTAACTTTGTTCCAACTTTATTCCACTGGTATTTTTCTATTATATTATCTCAGTATTTATATTTTTTGGAAAAATCTTGGTAGTTTCCAGAAACTAGGTGAATAACTCTAGATCTGCCCCTGCATTTGAATCACGTCTGGATATATTCTATCTACTATATGTCATTCTTTACATTTAGGGGAAAATGTTACAGTACAGCAGCTTTTGTGTGGGTAAGGAAAGTATGGTACTATGACTCTTAAATGGCTTCTGCTCTGAACCAATCAGAAAGCAAGAAAACAGACACCATCCAATCACATAATTCAATACGGGAGCCATTTAAGAGTCACTCATATGAAAACTGATGTACTTTAATTTGTTTTGATTTCAGCAGCATTCATTCACCAGTGAAGAAAATAAACAAGAAAGATTCATCAATAAATGAGGCAAGTGCACAAAGGAAATCAAAATACACCTTGAAATTTAAGGCCAGCATACACTAGGCAACAAGTTCCTGCGACATGATGCAGGGACATGTCACTGCAAAAATTCACCTCGTGTGTCCTGTAAAATTCTTGTGAAAAATCTTGGCCCTGCAACAGAATTTGGTCCCTGCAACAGGTCGCTTGAATTCAAACTGGTTTAAATTCATGTTGCAGGGACCAAATTAGTGAAAGCGACATGTTTAGGAAGCAGTACACACTAGAGTGACAAGTCCCTGTGACCTTTTGCAGGGACTTGTCACCTAGTATGTGCCAGACTTTAGGCTCAGATTTCCAGCTATCAGGGTTTCATGCACCCACAATACTGGAGAGTATCTTGAGATTAAAAAATAACCAAAGATTGTTTTGATTATTTGCAGCTTGAAAGAAGAAGTAATAGCAAAGAAAGATTACAAACAGGTAGCAGTAACAACTTAAGATTATTTTGTAAATTAAACAGTAAAGCCCTCTTCAAAAGAGAACATTTAGTCAATGCAAGTTTGCCTGCATAACTTGTAAAAATGCAAGTCAACGCAAGTTGTTTCAAAAGTCTGATGTAACAGCTGGTAGCCAGTCTTTGCCACATGAGGCAAACAAAAAAATTATTGAAACTACTCAAACACACATGTGCAAGCATAGTTGCTATGACAACTAGCTTGCGATTGACAGTTCAAATGAGATGCAAGTTGCCTTAAGTTGCAAAGAAATTTGAGATTTGAGCTTGTTCAAAGTTATCACAAGTCACTGCAAGTTGGCGTTCAAATGAGATGCAAATCCAGACTTGCTTTGACTTGTGTTCTTGTATGAACGGGGCTTAAATTTAATTAGTGTGACCAAGTCAAGTTCACTGGTTCTCGTGTTTTATTTTAAAACTCGCTTTATTGACAAATACAAAATGTACCAAAAGGGTGACAAGGTATAGTGTCTATCAGAAAGTCGTTGTTTACCTTGAGGCAGTAGATGCACCGAATGAATAGAATGCTAGATTTCACTCTAGACCACGAGGCCTAGTTTGATTGACATTCTGAGATAAACAATTGTGATTGGCTGAAATATACTTTGATTACTTAATGATACAGTGAACATAATAGGTAAACATAAAGTGTCTAGACAACAATGAAACTTAGAAATTATAACTTGGCTACAGTATAATGTAAATACAAAACTTCACTTGACTACATTAGTTCTTAAAATATTAGGATTTTACAAATTAATGTTTCCTATTCTTGACTGCAGGCTGTCACAATTTTCTATTTACTGGTTTTTGTTTTACTTTCTACACAGAATTAAACCACAAGGGTTTTCTTGAAGATCTGAATGAAGAACTGTTGTGTTGCATATGCAGGGAGTTGCTTCTCTTAACACATGCTCTTCCTTGTTCCCATACCTTCTGCTACCCTTGTATTAGAGACTGGTTAAGGTAAGACACTGACAGCTAACAATAGAGCATTTAATTTGTTATATACTTCCAGGTCCAAGCAAATATAAAAATGAAAAAAGGTCATGTTTTTTTTCAAACATTTTCCCTTGACTTCTTTTATTTACTTTTTGATGAATCTGTCTCAAAAGCAAAGCTAGTGTGCACTGTTAGGCCAACCTCTTTCACTGGTGAGGTCTGGATTTCAATTCCCAGGCTGGAGACTTATGTATGTAGACTTGTTTGCTGGTTCTCTCCTGTGCTTCAAGGATTTCTCTCTCCTCTCTGGGTTCTCTAGCTTACCTTTTCTATAAAAAGTCAACAATTCTAATTCTAATTCCAATTCAATTTATGGATATTGTGTCACTAATACATGTAAGTAGACCCTCCTAGTGGGTAAGCTACAAGATTGGCAAGAGGTAAAAACTTTAAAGAATTATGACTTTTCTTCTATGGTTAAGAATATTTTTTCTTTTAAACAGACAAGCACAAGACTGCCCAAGCTGCAGGGCAAAAGCAACATTTGACCATCTTGTTCCTGTTAAGGTATACTACCAAAGGACATATATTTTCAGATAAATGTAGTACTGATTCATTGTACAAATTTTGACTGAACTTAGAGTCCTTTCTTTACCAAATAAAGCAGTTAAATTAAATAATTTAGTCATGCAGGTTGTTGATTTTCACTTATTATTTCTCCCATGTTGGTGCATGATCAGAGGCAAAAAAAATATTTCTTGGTAGCTTCTATTTTTAGGACACAGCAAGGACACAGTGTGACAGCAACCTTGCTTGTTATCCTCTTGCCATGTTCAAAACCTTGTGGTATTTTGTACAGGGCTTAAAAGAATGTTTCTGAGAAATGTCATAAAGATTTTTGTGTCCACACCAAGCACTACAATTTGACTGTGTTTTGCCACAGTGAGCAACTTAGTGTTGTTGCCACAGTGTATCCACATTTACACCTAAATGGTGTCAATTTATTCCCTGAGGAAAGGATGAAAACCAATGATAGGTACATTTTTTAGCAATAATATTCTTATAACAACAATTAGTGACACAAGACTAACTGTTTTTACTGAACATTTCAACGACTTCACATTGCCATCCTCAGCAGCTCAATGGAGATTGAGATAGTCTTGTGTTTCTTATTAAATGTTTTTCATTGACTATTCTTTCTAATATTCTTATAAACTGATTATTTTATTAAACTCAGATTTATTTGTTGATAAAGGTGCTTGACAATACTGTGGATAAAGTTGCTACAAGGATACTTAGTCCTGATTGTTATCAAGAAAGACAAACAAGAATACAAGTAATCATATGCCACATCTTATTAACTTACAAGATAAAAAAAAACATCATTTTCAATGCCTTTCACAATTACATTACCTTGACAAATTTGATGCCAGTGTAAACATGCATTTTGACTTCTGTCAATTAAAATTATTCTTAATATAACTCTCCAGTGGGAAGAGATGGGAAATCTCATCACTATCTTTGTTTAGGATAAAATCACTAGTGTTCATATTGGGTTTGAATCGCTTGAATCATATTTGGTTACCATGGTTATTTTGATCGACAGAAGCCAAAATGCAGAGGTTGCATAACTATGAAGGGCACTGTAATTTGAAATTTATGAAATGAATCCAGGTCAAACTCAGTTTGAATTTCTCTCACTTCTGAACATCACTATCTTATTTCTTATCATAGGAATTACAAGACAAAATAAATGGAAGAATGGTAGGAAAATGGAAATTTTAAATTATTTCATATAATTATCTGTAATTACCACTGGTAGTTTACTGCAAACTAACCTGCTGTGACAGCAGCTTCCCTGGGGGGCTAACCCTGGGCTAACCAGGAGATATGTGGGGCATTAGAGGGGGTTTGGACAATAACATTGCCCCTGGGGTCAGGAAAATGCTTAACTTCGTTTTTGGTAGAAAAATGAGGTGGCAGATATACCTCAAAATTATGGGAGATTGAAGGTCATGGAAGACTCTAACCAGGGGACTTTGAAAAAAAAAAGATTTCCCCCACCCCCTAGGGAAAATCATGAAGATTGTTTCTAGTATTTTACAATCTCCCTGGTTAGCCCAGGGTTAGCGCCCCCTGGGAAGCCAATGATATGTGCATTACTGGCTGAGTGGGAGAGTAGACAGGAAAATATTTGGCTTAAGGTCATGATGTACAGTTTGAGTGCAATGAGGCCTGTGCAAATGACCAAAGGCCAAATATTTTCCCGTCTGGCCCAACCTAACTCAGAGAGATTAAGTCCAAAAAATGTTGCATTTTTTTTCACAAAACAATTTTGAGCAGGTCCATAAAGGTTTTCCTGGACCAGGCGCATGGATCCCATCACATGATTTTTGCTAATGGTTTTCATAAAAGCATGTGCACACTGGATTATATGGTCAATAATAAATTGTAATAACAATTATACATATTGTAATGTTCATCAGGAAGCAGATACAGAATTGAGAGCAGAATATGGACATGTGCATGGTCAGAAAGAACACTGTGAAAAGTGTAACTTGCCTATTTCAAACAGGTACCCTAAAGTAGCAGATTTAGGGGAAGAGTTCAGGGAATTAGCATGACCTAACTTGACCTACCAAACCTATAACATTTTGCGTCATGCAACAGGATGATTTTCTTGGCCTTTTTTTGAAATACATTTTATTACTTAAACAAGTAAACTAAAACTTAACAGCTAGTCATTTAGCCTGGTCTTATCTCTGTAAGATGCACAAACACTGGTAATGATCAATGTGAAGATGAGGCCAGCTGTCATTGGATGTATGATGTACAAGTATGTATATAAAAGTTTTCATTTAGTAAATCATTTTGTATTTATAATAGATCTACTATGCCACATAAATACAAAATGATTTACTGGATGAAGACATACAGTCTTGCATCACATCCAAGGACAAATGGCCTCGTTTTCATATTCTTTGTTACCAGCATCTACGTGGCTTCCAGATATATAACTACGCTATATGACTAGCCATTAAGTTCAAGACTATAGAATGTCCTCACCATTCCATTTTTTTAAATCATCAGACTACTGCGTTGGGTTCTTAGTTTCCCTAAAACCTCATCTACAGCTTATTATCACTTTAAATGTTTGAAACCAGCACAGAGTGTTACCATGAATCAAGTAAGTGATTTATTAAATTTACTCTACAATTAAAAGGGTGCAATTACAGTGTGAATGTTCTGCTAAGGGAAGGTACATTTTTTTATTGGGGGTGGAGGGCTGGAGCCTCAGAGTGGAGGGTTCTCTCTTTTAATGCACTTAAAGCAGGGGAAGGGTCATTCCCTTTTACACAAATTGATCTATTGTAGTTTTTATATTGTTTTTTTTTATATACTTAAAATTTTTCCCTTGCTACACTCGTGTTTCATAAAAAGAAATCATCTTTGAAGAACAAACCTTGTACAAAAAAAGCTGTAATGGCCAAAAATATATTGAAAATGTGCTCTTTTCACTCAACACAAAATTTGGAAAAGTTGCATGAAGTCATCAGCAGGGGGAAGGGTAAATGCTCAGCTGTGTTTATCTTACAAATTTATTAATGCAACTAGTACATCATAAAAGTATCTCCTAGATACGAACACCAGCTATAACTGTTTATGTTTCTAATGAGAATATTCAGCTTATGTGCTCAAGATTCTTCTGCAACCCAGCTCTCTGGTGTTTTCTGAACAACTGAATCTGTTTGAATTCTGTGTTCTGTACTCCCACTGAGAAAAGAAACTTTCACAAGCTGAACATGGTTAAAAACTATTAAGACCACTGGAGGGGGAGGGTCATAAGTTTAGTTTTGGCAGGGGAGGGTCAAGATTTTAAAAAAAAGATTGCTCTGAATTCTCCAGCCCCCCTTCCCCCCACACATTTGTTAGCTAGTAAAAGCTAACCTCATAAAACAAAGTCAATTTATTGCTCTATTGTTGTTTCAAATTTTGGTGTTTATTTACCTTAATTGTCACATTCTTTTTGCAATTTGCTACACCACTAGATATCCCTTAACAGGCCATTTTTGGTCAGATTAAATAACCTTACTACAGCAAATGCTTTAAATTAATATCATTTATATACAAGTTTATTTCTAAATTGCAGGTCAAAATTGCCAGGGGGATATCAAAGAGTGACATGAAAAAAATCAAAAACATAATCAGATCATGACCAAGTCCTCAACTTATGCATAATTTATAATGTATTTCATCTGATTAATAGTTCTCTTGGTCTAAGTTATGCACAAGTCAATGCAAGACACAAAAATCTCCCCTTCCACACAACCTTGGAGCATTTAATTGCCTTTTGCATATTTTCAACCATGATATAAGTGATTTGACTGGTAATTTGAATAGTTTTTTTTTACCTGGAGGTGGGAATTTGAACAAAAAAAACAACAATCAGAGAATTACAGTGCCCAGGGACCGTGTGGTGCAGGGACGTTTTGCATCGACTGGAATATTTTTGATCATGTTATCACAGTGTTTTACACTACCAAATTAACAATATATTTTATTCATATAATTTATATATTAAATAGATTACAGTTTGTTATTTAAAGATTGGTACTTGGTTAGCGTGCATCCATCAAATTTTGGGTGCATGTGGGAGGCTGTTAAGCACGAAAGAAAAGTAAGAGTCGTGTGCTTAAGCAACCTCCCAAGTGCACCCAAAACTTGATGGATGCACGCTAAACCAAGTAGCAATTCTTTTATAACATAGCTTGATGAAAACGTGTAAAAGAAAGGCAGCTTTGCGGCGATGGAATTGCATGAAGTGCAACATTTTGACATCAGCGGTACCCATTAGGAATTGGTGCACGTTCTTTGACCAATCAGAGCGCACGTTATATCTTGGCTATGTTATAAAATAAATTAACTACAAAGTTTATAGAAAATAATTATTTTGATGCATTTGTTGCCCAAAAATGAAATATAACATTTACAGTGCTACTACTGTAACCAGCGCCACTTGGACAACAAGAACCAATCAAGATTTAGATTGAAAACTTGAGCCAATCATGGGAGATCACAATCATTAGAACCTTGAACTCAGCCAATCAGTGTTTTATTCCCATGGTCTCTTGATAACATCAAAATTAGACTGGACTACATTTGTTTTTCATCCATGAACAAAGAAACTCTTCAACATCAAAATTCTTTGTAGGATATTATTCAGATCTTTGCTGTTTTACTTGCTCCTGATTGGCTAGAACTAGCTAAAATTGGAATGCATTGTTTTCACTCTAAATCTTGATTGGTTCTCATTGTCAAAGTGGCCAGGATGATATAAGCTTTAAAACTTTATAACCTCATGCTGCTTTAAGGCTGTGTCACACGTAACGATTTTTCGTGCAACTTGTCTTGCGAAAAAAAATGTTGCAAGTTGCACGAGTGTTTTTCACGTGTGACATCCCCTCGCGCAACTTGAATTTTTCATTTTTTTGCTGCACGAAAAGTAGAGCTGGCGTCTACTTTCTGCAACATTTTTTGGAAAAATTTACGTGTGACATGGTTGTGCAACTTGTCTTTTGCAACAAACAGAGCACACGAGCCAATAAATTTTACATTCAAAGTCGCTGGTAAATGATTCAAATTACGCGTGCAACTTGCAGCAATTTTTTTCGTGAGACAAGTTGCAACTGAAATTGTACGTGTGACATGCTCTCTTGCAACCTGCGACAATTTTTTTCGCGAGACAAGTTGCACGACAAATCGTTACGTGTGACATGGCCTTTATACAAATCGAGTCGGACACATTTAATGGTTTTCAAATGGAAGGGCTTTGTATTTAGCAAACAAATTGTAATTTCCCCAAATCTGTTTCAACTGACCATGAAACAGTGGTTAAAAAACTGGGTGGAATCTAATAAAGTACAGTAAATGTAGGAAAACACCAATTCTGCCTCTTTAAAGTCAAAGGTCTGTTTTATTATATTGTCATTTTATAGCTATTTTTCTTCAGATAAAAAAAAGGATCTAATCCATTAATAAATTCAGAAGAATATAAAGCTCTCAAAAAAAGAATGTTCCCAGAAATAAGTATCTTCTTGGTTTGAATTCCCAAGGAGGCAGTGATTTTAGTATTGAGCAAAATTTGTTACAGTTGACTCTCTCTTTACGGACACTCCCATAAGTGGACAGCTCTAATTACCGGTAATACATACACCTTTCCAAAACCCTGTTATTTTTCGCCCATGCAAATACTGTATTTAGGGAACTTCTCTGGTAACGGACACTTTTTTGATTTCCCAAGGTATCCACTTACGAGAGAGTCGACTGTAATTACAATTGAGGGGGCCAATTTTGTATGACTGGAGGAATCTTTGCCGTGACCATGACTGTGATCATGCCATGAGTTTTTCAGTCAATGAAATCTGCTCTATATAGCGTAGAGAGAAGTGAATATTGTAATCAAATGTAATAATAACACTCAACATCACAAATATTTAATACATATAGGTACACAATATACAAATTGAAATAATGTATATTTACATAATACAATAAATTCTAAAATAAATGGTTTACTGGTTAGGTCTTATCTGAAGACTGATTTTCTGTTGGTTGTCAAGGCATTCTCTCAACTTATCTTCTGTCATGGAAAGTCTTTGTTCAAGGATAGAGACAGTCTGGGAAATAAAAAATGACAATTTAATGAATGGTAAAATGGGAACTCTACAATTTACCTATGAATTATGAATTAAAAGAATGATGGAATAATAAGATGGATGGATAGATGGTTGGGTGGATGGCAGGATGGGTGGGTGGATGGATTTTTGGATGGATGGATGAATAATGGTATGGGTGGATGGATAGACATATTTGAACATTTAAAATAATACATTTGAAGAAAGTTATAAATAGCACATAACTTTTATGCGTGTTAAAAAAGGTTTTGCAAGGAATTTGTTACTAACCTGTGTCAAAACATCAAGTTGTCCTACAATATGTTCCAGAGTGTTTGCTAACTGGGGAGGAATGTCCCGTCTCTCCAGAGGGGTGGTCATTGGAGGATCGTTTACTGCCCCACCCAGTCCTACTGGGGGCTGACCCTGGTGACTTGTGAATTCATCCAGTTTGCTTTGTTGCTAAATTGTCAAGGACATTGATTAATACATTTGTGTTGTATGTTATACATGTAGATCCACCGTCCCAGCTTGCTTGGCCATGGCAGACGAACCCCGGGTGTAAAGGGTGGGAACAGTATTGCGCACACAGTCTCTCACCATAAAAAACCATTAGCGCAGGCCCCTAGGGACATGATCACTGATCAAGGCCCCTAAATCTTCGTTCGCAAAGCAAAGCCGAGAGAGAGAGAGACTATACATGTAGATATAACAGTCATTGACAAACCCACTTTTAAAACAATCAGAATATAAAATTTTGATTTGAAAGGTTAGATAAAAGCACCAAGTAGTTTCATTTCAATTTTAATGGTTATTAAATGGTTATTTTAATATTAGGGGTGTTAATTTATAAAGTTCAGAGGGACCTATAAGCACATCCATAGAAAGATGCTTTTAATTAATATTTAACCAAAATCCATAAGGAGCCCAATATTTTGAGTAACGGTTTAGTGTTGGTGCAATTGTTTTTTATTCAAACACTTTTTGGGCAGTTTCTTTGCTTATTTGGAGCACTACAAACTATAGTGAAGAAACTGGGGTCATGATTGGAGATTTGTAGACACAACTGCAACTTTTTTTATTAGGGGGATAGAGTAATTTGTTTCCTTAATTTTTTGCCCTAGAGTGCATGCCATATATCCATGAAATAATTAACTATTTAGAGTGAAATAGTATTTAGTTATCAGCTATTTTGGGTCCGATAACTTAGAATTCACTAAGGCATAAACTACATAAAGAAAGATAGACCACTAGATAACTTGCTGTTGCTCTTTGCACAGTTTTGCTTAATCAGTGATATCCACTAGTTTGTACATAATAGTGCAATCAGAAAATACACAAGTTTTATTTCACAGATATATGATATACACTCTATCTGTTCCAGTGGAGTAGCGAGGGGGGCAGCTGCCCCCCCCAAATTTTGGCAATTTTAATAAATGTATAGGAAAAAAATTAAAATGTAAGATTTTTAAAGCTTTTTACTATGTGTGCCTCCCAAAATTTCTTGAGTGCCCCCCCGGTCTGGGTTCTCACTATGCCCCTGAACTGTTCCCTTATTACAAACACTTCTAGATGACCAGTGCCTTACATTCATATTCTAGGTGTTGGGTTGTTAAACATTTATAAAGTTTAATGAACTCATACATTCCAGAAAACAAGAGATAGGTGATAGAGCTTTTACTTACTCTTGGTATTGAAAACATGGCAGGTCCAACTTCTACCACCTCAGGATCATGAACCCCCATATTCCTTGGTTCAGCACCTGCACTGATCTTTATGCGCCAAAAAGAAAAGGTAGTAAACAAATATGAAGGCTAATGAACATTCTGAATTCACTTCTCAGAGGCCATGGTATAATAGTTCTGAGACAATGTAGGACTTGATAAAATACTGTTAGTAAATGTAAAAAATATCAAGTTCCACCTCATGCTGGAATTGTTTGACAATAACTTGAAATGACTTGCAGTCGCTAGCATTGACTTGCAATAACTTTGAACTTGCTCAAATTGCTGGGTTGTACTTGACGTCATTTCCGGTCTTGTGTGGAATTTTTATCAGCTGAATGGCAAGTTTTCAAAAGAAAAATACTTGGTTGAGTGCACATGGTGGTCAGTGTTTGACTGCCATTTGAGGTTGATAATGAGATTCATTCAGCTGATTGAAACCCAGCAATTTCTTCTCAAGTTAAGACACTTGATGAAGCAAACTTAACAACTTTAACTTGTGCCTTCATGTTGGAATGATCCAAACAAAAGCTACTGCAAGCTGCCACAAGACAGTAAACTTTGACTTTCTCATCTGAACAGGGCTTTACAGCCTTTTCATGTTTTTGTTACTTCTACAACTCAGACGTCATATTTTTTGGTCTTTTGGCTTCCATCAATCAAATTTAAAGGGCTCCTAAGTGATATGTTACTAATTTTAAAAATCATCTTTCAGTTCTGAAAATCACAAAAAGATAAAACACACTTTTATTCATCCTGGGGAACCCAGGGATAAAATTATGTTGCTAGGAGAAATACACCTGCACACGAAGTCTGTTGGACCCAGAAGTCAAAATTCATCTCTTTCCTGATTGGTCGACCCACTGGGTTCTACCAATCAGTATCAAGTATAGCTAGACATTTGGATATAATGGTAATAAAAAAGCTGCCACTTCTGGAACAAGGCCTAACAGACTTCATGCTCAGGGGTATTTCTTCTGGTAGCAAGAAACGAGTCACAGAATTTTATCCCTGGGTTCTCGAGGATGACTCCTATTAGGAGTCAACCTGCAGTCTCGTGTTTGGACTGATCTCAAATTCTCCCAAACATACCTCTGTGTTTCATTAGCGTGTCAAAACACGGAAGGCATGTTTCATTTCTTAAATGAAACATACCGTAATAAACTTTGGATATTAAAGTGCACAGAGAAAAGAAATTCCTACCTGAGGAATGTTGTGACGAGGAGGTGTTCTGGGTGGAGGAGGGTCGTGTGTATGTGATGGAGAACCAGGCGCAGCTCTTTTTCTATGAGCTTTTAATACTGACAAAAAATTAATTAAAGTCATTGAAAATAATCAAAAGGAAAAAATTAGTTCTGAAAAACTTTTTTCCAAGTAAATCAAAATGAGAGGAAAAACCAAATGGGGAATGGAAGTAAATAAGAAAAAAGCAGTGAAAATAGAATTGAAAAATTATGATTATTACCTTCTTGATAATCAACCTTGTCAAAGTTTGTTTTCCAAACCATCACCTACAAATGGAGAGCAATATAAACAGATCGAGTCTAGATGAGTCTGTTGGGCTTCCTGTGGTACTGTCCACAGGGAGCCCATCAAAGAGATGTTGTAGTCCAGCTAGGCATACAATGAAACATGAAAATTAATGTTGGAAAAAAATTGAACTATCAGTACCTGTTCATCAGAGCTGCCAGATGCAAAGTATTCTCCATTTTTAGAAAACACCACACTTGTTGCAGGACCCTTTGTACAAAGAAAATGCATCACACTTATACCTTTGAATAATCACTTGATCACTTGTGGCAAGAACATGTCAGAGTCTGTAATCGATCTGACAAGCGTCTGTCAAGATCGGTCCAAAGATTGCTCTGATTGGCTGGTGTGTTTATTTGGCAAAGTTAAACTATGTCTCGAGATAGTTTAAAATTCTCTTTTTGTAATTTCCAGTGTTTCAGTGTCACTTTTACTAGTGAAAACACTTGGTAATTTTAAGCTACTTTACATTTTACTCAGCTGTTTTCATTGTATTTCCTGTTTTTAGAATCTTAAGCTAACTTAAACGTCCTAGTGAAAACACAGCCTTCATGTGGTATATTGTTTATTGAGTTGATTTTTGACATACCTGATGTCCATGTAAAGTGTAGAATAATCTACCTTCCATTAGGTCAAGAACCTTTGAAATAAACCAAAAATAAAATACAAGTCAATGTTTGTTTTTATTACTTAATCAAATACCAGCTGGTATATATTTATTGAGTACTTAGTATGAAGGTGGAAATGTCAAGTGTACCTAGGGCTGAGATCAAAGGGTTAACTGTAGTAAGAGATTCTGGTAGAGTGCAAGGGTGCATTTCCCACTTTTGACCTAAAATCACACCCAATAGTACTATTCATCAGTTTCCACACTGTGAACTCTTTTTCATACTATTTGGAATTTTTCACACATTTTTTTTGGGGAAAAATGCTGGAGTTAATGATAAAAATTATGAATATATACCTTCAAAACCAAAATTATCAAGTCCAAATTTGTTGTTTCCAGGAGGATTTCATTGCTTTTAGAGTGAGTTTTTGATGAACAAAAAATCAACTAACATAATGTTCACATTCTTTCTCCTATTTCAATTCTTTTGGGGATTCAATGCTTTGTTTGAGTTCTTCCTAAATCAAAGAGGTTTTTTGTGCATAAATTACAAACAAAAAAAATCACTCAGGGGAATGGTCAGGTGATCTGAAAAAGGTTAAAAAAATGTAAACATTGTGTTAGCCGATTAGGTATGCAGGGTGCTAGTTTTTGTTCTAAGAAGGCTTAGGATTGGCTGAATTTCATCAGTTGTTGTCCAATCAGAGTTTTGAATAAAAAAATTTTCAATAAAAATCATTTTGGTATCTGATAATTTATGCTAATTTATATTCTGCACTTTTTCTCACTATTTCCAAAAAGTTTTGCATTTTGATTTTTTTTGCACTCTACCAGAATCTCTGCTATAGGGATCATCAAGGGACCTGAGGAATAGGGCCAAGGGGTTACCTAGTGGGAGGGTGGGTAGGATAAAGGAGTACCTAGGAGTAGTGGCAAGGGTTACCTTTGGGATAGTCAAGAGCTATCTATGGTGAGTATCAAGGGGTGCATAGGAGAAGGGTCTAGGGGTAGAGTCCAGTGGTACCTAGTGGAAGTATAAGGGACATCTAGTGGCATGGTAAGAAATACCAAGGGTCAAGGGGTGCATAGAAAGGTCTAGGGGTAGAGTCCAATGGTACCTAGTGGAAGCATAAGGGATATCTAGTGGGATGGTAAGAAATACCAAGGGTCAAGGGGTGCATAGGAGAAGGGTCTAGGGGTAGAGTCCAGTGGTACCTAGGGGAAGCATAAGGGATATCTAGTGGGATGGTAAGGGATACTAAGGGTCAAGGGGTGCATAGAATGGTGTAGAGATAGAGTCCAGTGGTACTTGGGGGAGGCATGAGGGATATCTAGTGGGATGGTAAGGGATACCAAGGGTCAAGGAGTGCATAGAAGGATCTAGGGGTAGAGTCAGTGGTACCTAGGGGAAGCATAAGGGATATCTAGTGGTATGGTAAGAAATACCAAGGGTCAAGAAGTGCATAGAAGGGTCTCTGGGTACCTAGGATACTTAGGGTGAGCATTGTGAGGTACTTAGTGATAAGGTCAAAGGAGTATTTATGGGGATCAAAAAGTTTTTGCCATTTTGGATTCAATATTGAAAAATTCTAAATCCTTCCTGAATACACCTTCACTTGATGTTTATTGCAAGAAGCCTTTGATCGACATTTGAATTACAAGTCAAATCATTATACAATTCCACACAAATTCATTTTCTACAAATGTATTTTTCAACCTACTTTTAATGTAGTATCATTTGAAGACGAGACTAAATAATTTCCAGAAGGATGAAAAGATACAGAATTTACTGCACCAGTGTGAGCTGTAAAAATAAGCATTAATAAAAACATCAAACTATTATTATCATTGCATGAAATATCAAAAAATGTGTAATGACTATGGCAGTGTACCTGTATTGTTTCCCTTTCCCCTTTATTTTAGGACCTACCTTGCTAAACTCTTTCAAAATCTGTTCCATGCATTATAATATACTCAACAAAATTACTTGATTCTCATTGGTCGAGACGAGTACAATCATATTGTTAATTGTACTCTGCAGAGTACCAATTAAGTTGTTATGGCAATGACGTGTGTGCACCAAAAGGTTGGCTGAATAAAAACAAAAATGGCCAACAATCGTTTTGCAGTTTTTAAAACGACATACAAAATCTAAAACAAAAAGCTAAAAATGAAAACACAAACAAAAGCACTCAAATCTGGATGACTCAGAGATTCGCATGATTGATTTCTATAGCCCTTGATCTTTCCTCAAAGTAATTTTGTTGAGTATATTATAAATAAAAAATCACACGATCTTCTTGTACAAATCATAATTAATAGGCACTCATGAGTTTTGAAAGTTCTCAAATTGGACTCATCCTACAAGCTCGTCCAATTTTGAGAACTTTAATAACATCACTCGTACTTATTAATTACGAATTGTACGAGAAGATCGCGTGATTTCCTATACTAACAGAGTACCTATTATTTTTTTGAAATATTTCTAAATAACCAGTTACTCGTCACCTGGCCTTAACTATTATGTGGTGATTTGTGGTGGAAGTCAAAATGTTTCAATACCTTGATAATGTTGTAATAGCTTGTTCATTCTGATGTCCCAAACCTGAAAAACAAAAATATATCAGACAAGTAAGCATTATAAGACCTCAAAAAGACAAATAATAATTAGATTTTTTCAGTTTTTTTCATAACTGTCTGTGTGTCATGGTTTACTATACTTTTCACTTGAGTTAGAAATGATTGTGGCAGATTTGAGACCCATATTTTGATGTTAAAACTACAATGTTCAGGGTTTTCAATAATAGGCGGCTACCGGTGGTATAGCACCGCCTATTTTACCTCTTACCGCCGGTTATTTTGTGTCTTAAGTAATAAATATGATTGTAATTTTTTTATATAAAGCTGTGGCAAATCTTGTCATTTCTTCTCAATTTTCAGTACCAATTTTGATGCCAAAATACAGGAAATGGGCATTTCCAGGCTTCTAAAATTCAAAATTTCCTGGGGGGAGGGGCCTTACGGCCCCATTTGGGACACAGACGCCTATTTCAGTCACTCAGATGCCTATTCAAAAAGATAATGAAAACCCTGAATGTTGTAAGGGAGAATTATGGCTTTATGTCATGATGTAAATGCTGGGGAAATGTAGCTTCACATGCTTGAAGACTAATGATGTCATAAGATAAAGCCACTTCTTCTAATAACATTGTAATTTTTTTAAAACATCAAAACACAGGTTTCAATCTCATTTCTCACTCAAGTGATGATGTAGTAATTTTCACACTCCTGATATGAAATCTACTCTTGGCTATTATCAATGATAGTGTACCTTAACAGTATTGTCAGTACCACCTGCTGCTATACATGTACCACTTGGATGAAATTCTACTGAGTTGACAAAACTGTGAAAACAAGTAAAAGTAAAACAATGAAAACTGTACATTTATTGTAAACAATAAAACCCTTTCTCCATCTGTCTGTTTCATGCCACTCAGACAAAACAGATGTCTGCATGTTTTATAGTGTTTTAGCTTTCATCAAGTTCAAAGTTACATTGTGATCCAGCTAAGTGAAAACCATGAAGCAAGCAACCAAAGGATTATTGGACAAAATGTCCAGACCTTGCTTCAGGTTTAAAAAGTCAGATTTCTCACAGATAATCGATCAATCTCTAATGAAAGCTCTGCTCTTTTTAAAGATTTTGACTTTATATCACTCACAAGAGCTTTTACAATGATCTCTTTAAGATTGCAAAGAGTCTGAACAAAAGGATCGGCTATGAAAACTCTAAATGTGCTATGATTGGTCAGAAAAATTTTGCTGCTCAGCTGTACCTGGATAACTGTGGACACTAAGAAATATTTTAAGTAAGTAGATATTGTTCTTTGACCTATCAGAAACTCCCTCTGAAATTGTGATCAGGGAACTGCTTCTGATTGGTCAAAATACATGATTCCTTATTCCTATCTTTTTAGTACCCATGATTCATTGGGTCACAATTTAGATCAGTCACAGTTGTAAGTTTAAGTGACTGAAGCCAAAACACTAGAGACATCAATAAACTGTTATTTATGGCATGCATGTGCAGATTAGGAAGAAAGATATAATAAATAGAAATTATGCTGCCAAGTACCAGATAGCCCAAATTGGAGCTAAGCTATCCTAAACAGTAATTTTCATAATTTCTCACAATATTCCTTGTGATGTTCAGAAATAAACTCCAGCTTACCCTCCAGGGTCATAGAAGGTGTGAACACAGTCTTTACTAGTTCTATCCCAGAGTTTAATTGTCTTGTCATCACTGCCTGAGACAATCAGGCGTCCATCTGGAGAAAACCTGCATTTAACATAACATTTGGAACATAAACCAAATATCACCAATTATATAGGAAAATTCTGACATTGGATGACAAGGGAATTCTATGTTGAATTTCAGGAGAAAAATGATATCAAACAAGTCGCAAAGCAATGAATGCAATATTGTTTTTTCAAGTGAAATTTAACGTGGAATTCCTGAGCTAGGAAATGAATTTTCCTTGAATCCCATTAGTGGATAGTTATTTTCTTTATCTTTGTGTCATTTTGAATTTGAATTCTTGTCAGTTTGCATGGGTTCCCTGAGTAACGTTGAATTCAGCTTTTTGGTGTTGAATTCCATGCTAAAGGCGCTGTTACACTAGGCAATTTTCCTTGCAACTCGTCTCGCAATTTTATTGCGAGATAAAAATAGCTCGTTGCAGTTGCAAGAACGGGGTATGTTACACTAGGCAATGTTCTGTGCAACTTGTCTCGCAATAGCGACGGTAGAGGACTGGGATAAACATGACACATTTATAAAAGTGAATCTTATTGGTTGTTAACTCAAATCGTTGCG
>JANTNT010168848.1:0-19916 GCA_024752375.1 Entacmaea quadricolor
CCACAAGCTGCAAGCTTTAAACAATCTACCGTGTATAAATAAAAAGATTATTATTATTATTATTATTATTATTATTAATATTATTAATATTCATTAATGAGATCATGAAACTGAAACTTGGTTGTAATATTTGCTGGATAAAAGTTCTTAATCGTGTCTGTGTCTACAGGAATGCAATTTGCACATTATTTTAACAACAAAAAACATCCCATATATATACAACGATACAATGATCATAAAGCGAATTGCTACGATTTAAAAAAAACGTTATCGAATCATTAGCTTTTTATTCTAAATTAAAGGATAAGCACCTAATCTGGATTGTTGTTATAAGTTAAAAAAAGATTAAGATTTAAAAAATGATTTCAAAGGTTCAAGATGTTTGTTGACTTTTACCTGACAAATCCAACGTCACAGCATTTGAACGCGATTTTCTAACATTTTCGTCTTCTTTCCTCACCGAAGGCATTATGAATCCTCTTCTATTAAGAACTACATCCAAATCTTAATCTAACTGATTTATTTTCAGCAATAAAACAAAAGGAATGATCGTATTTTTGCGCAATCTTTCTCATAATTTTTTCAGTTTGCGCGCCGAACTGAAGGCGCATAAACAAACAGCGGTTTTATTCAAAAACAAATTATCCCAACAGGGGTAAGGTAAGGTAGAATTTCTAGTGCTCAAATGTAAATCCGGTCAAAACAAATCCCCAGGGGTGAGGGGTAAATACCAACCTCCTATTGGCTGGAAGGATATTACGTTATTATATATTACGTAAGATTATTTAGGGAAAGCGGAAGTAACGTTTAAAAATAATTTTTGTATGAAAATAAACATGAAGTATTTCCTTTTTCCAAAAAAAAATCATAAATAGATTTTTTTAAGATTAAAAAAAGTTGGAAATACTAACCTTAATTTTTTGACGAAAATAAATTAAATAAATTAATATTTTACAAAAATGCTTATAAATATTCAATTTTGATAGAATGTTGTCAATATTGTTAGAGTATAATTATTTATAAGATGATTAGCTTAGTGTTTCCCTCTTTTCTTTGTTTTACTTCCCTTAGCCTCGACTCAATACCAATATCAAAGGAAAACTATATTGGGTTACCTGTGTATTCTGCTGGTTACTAATACCACTGGCTCAAGCTTATGCAACCTGAAGGATTAGTAATATTGTTCTACTGAAGGTAATCTTTACCCTATTTTTACCCCTAGATTAAATAAATTGTACAATGATTTAGTTTTAATGGGATGCTAGAGAAATGAGGCTTAATTCTACAAGACAGTTAGCTCAGATTTTCCGAAGATTTGATAGATTTTCAGCAAGTTTTTCTTCAAGAAGTCTTTGGTCTGCGGCCAAAAAGGATGATTTGACTCAAGCTTTATCTGAAGCAGAAAAACTTGTCGGGTATCCAACTTCGTTTCTTAGCTTAAGGTGTCTTTTAAGCGACGAGCTTTCAAACGTAGCTATCTACATGAAAAGACTTTTAGGTAGCAAACATCCGTTGTTGAAGACTGCAAGAGGTTTTGTCTATGACGGACATTACAGCATGCAAACAAGAGGGCTTCTTGTTCTCTTGGTTGCCAAGGCAGCGGCACCTCATTTGTCTAGTGATGCAGTCAGTGTTGAGCAAGATGCTGTGTCTGGTATATACCCTGGTCAACGCCAGCTTGCTGAAATTACAGAAATGATCAACACAGGTATATCATTGTAAATTATAATTATAAAGTATATGACAAATTCTTTCTGTTTGAGCCCTGGCTAAATTTTCATGAACTTCAAGATTGACATTTATCCAACTTTTGCAAGTCAATACAAAACACTTGCATCTTCATTAGGTCAGGGATGTTCATTTTCATTGGGAACTCTGGATTTTACAGTCCTAATTTTGTCTTTATCCAGCTTATCTTATCCACTGTGGAGTAGTAAATCTTGAGTCAGTGTCACCATTAGAAAGGCTTAAAGACATGGAGTTTGGAAACAAGATGTCAGTACTGACTGGAGATTTTTTACTAGCAAACGCATGTACAGGATTGGCACAGTTAAACAATACTGATGTAGTTGATATGATATCTAAAGTTATCGGTCATTTGATGGAAGGACAAGCGATGCAGAACCATTGTAATGCTAAAGACTTATCACTTGAGTACTGGAGACAGCTTACTTTTAAATGCAAAGCAAGTCTCCTAGCCAGTAGCTGCCAAGCTGCTCTTAAATTAGTAAATCATTCCAATCAGGCAAGTAAAACTTAGGTTAAAAGCCTACTTTCTATAAATCTAGTAATTGATAAGAAAAGGTAATAAAATGGTGATGAGCGAAGATAAGAATAAATTACATGTGTGTGTTTGTCAAAAATCAAAGTGTAAGTTGCAGAGCCTTTAGGTGAGGAAAATAACATACTTCCATTATGACAAACACAAATGAATTTATCCTTCATTTCATGAGTTACTATTTGATCATTAATGCTGCAGCGAAAAATTACCAAAAGGAATCATGATTTGGAGAGCAATGGTCAAAATTTAACGTGCAATTTCAGATTACAAGTGAAATTTCAAGTAAAAGTTAGGGAGTAATTTGTCATCTATATTATTAAGAAGAAAATAATGTGAAAAGATAATCAAGGCCAAAAAAGTGTATTTTCTGTTGCATGATAAAAAAACAGTAAGGTTGATTTTTGCATCAGTTTTCCAAATTACAGTCAACTATCAATTTCAGCAAAGAAAATTACTGTAAAAATTTGAAATTGTTGTAAAAATAGTTGTGTAGCTGGAAACACTTTTGGCTTTATCATTAATATTTTATTATTTGCATTAAGCCTTGTTTTTTTTTTATTGCTTTTCTGGTGAACCCATGGCCTGGGTGATAACTTTAAATGCATAATAAAGTGTGTGTATATATAATATGACCGCCACCCTGATTGCTCAGTTGGTTGGGTGCCAGTCTAATGTGCAGAAGTTATGGTTAAAACTAGTCAAATGACTAGTATGGACTGCGTCAGTGTTTCTTTGGCTGTAATAGTGGAAAAATGTATTGAATTAAAGCACCATCTGATAGAAATTATATAACTGACATTTCAAATGTTAGTCCTTCATCAGAGTAAAGTGTTTTGCAGAAGGTTATGGTTCAATTCCCTGCCCGGCCAACACTCAGGGTCTTAAGATAACTGATGAGAAAGTGCTGCCTTTGTTATATCTTCAAAATGGGACCCTTGTCCTAATGTAAAGGCCTTCAACCTTACAGCAATTCTCAAAATTCTGCGAACTCAGACACTTCAACGACTTGCTGTGAAATTGGTTTTTTGCTGCCATCAATCAAGACTAATTAGTCAGTACCTTTTATATTTTTGATCAGTGACAGTGAAAAACCAAATTCCAACGGGCAACTTGCAACTACCGAGTTCGCAGAATATTGAGAATCTCAGTAATAGTCAAAAAGCAAGTAAATAAATAAAATAAGTTGTTGTTGTTGTTGTTGTTGTTGTTGATCTAGTTGTTTAATTGTTACTGGTGATGTTGCTGTTGCTGTTGTTTTTTTGTTGTTGTTACTGGCCACATTATGCATTTAACCAAATATGTAATTTTTTTCTTTCAGTCGCAAGAAAATGCTTTTAATTTTGGCAATAGCATTGCCTTTGCTCACCAACTCAAGGAAGAACTACAGTCCCTTCAAGATCCACAGTCACCTATAAACATAAACAGTATATCTGTTATTTTATCTCTACACAAGGAAAAAGTCCAAAAACTTGTAAAGACACTTATAAGAGTGAAATCAGAGGATGATATAGAATCTTACGAAGAGCAAAGTAAATATCTTCATCGACTTATTGACAATGATAGTATTACTGTTGTACAGGAGATGATGGCAGATTATAGTCATAAAGCATTTATGGCTGTTAAGGGTTTTCCTCCATCAGAGACAAGGCAAGCCCTGGAAAACATAGTCAATACTGTGTCACATTCTTAGAGTATCTAATAGGGACATACAGTACCAATGTACTGATAGTGTTGTTAAAGTGGAAAGCAGGCAGATGATAGAAAACATACTCAACCCTGTGTCACATGAGTACCTGATAGGGACATATAGTACCAAATGAGTACTGATAGTGTTGTTAAAGTGGAAAGAAAGGCAGACCTTGGAAAACAGTTCAACACTGTCACATTTGTACTGTACCTGATAGGGACATATAGTACCAATGTACAGATAGTGTTGTTAAACTGGAAAGCAAGGCAGACCTTGGAAAACATAGTCAAAACTGTTTTCACATTCATAAAGTACCCAATAGGGACATATAGTACCAATGTAATAATAGTGTTATACCAAAGAAAACTAGTGCTTAATCTAGTTTGAGCTTGCGTCAGTGTATAATACATACTGTAGAATCGATGGATGGGTTGTAGGTAATTTGAAACACCGTGAATAAAAACGAGTTTACATAACTGAAGTTTCGGACGTTAAGAAGGACTAATGTCCGAAACATAAGTTAACTCGTTTTTATTCGCGGTGTTTCAAATTACCTATAACCCATCCATCGATTCTAATGATAGTGTTAAACTGGAAAGCAAGGCAGACTTTAGAAAATATTGTCAACACTGTGCAGTTTGGATAATGAAATCATTGTTAGTGATATAGCTGTACTTCTTTAAGAATCAGTGAAAGAAAGATTGTAAACTGGAGTAAGGTTAAAAAATACAACATTGCACAATCCTTTGGGGAAAAATGTGATCAATTAACTGTGCATTTTTTTCATCTTTTCGTTCCCTATTAGTCTACGGTTTTTAAGCCTGGTTTATTACTTACTGATTAATACTTGGGATCCTGCGATCGTCGGCGATTATATGGAATCCAGGCTTTATTGTTTACTAAGAAATACGAACTAAACATATTTTTTAAAGATTGTAAAATAAAGTTTATGAGGACAAGGTTTATCGAAATTTCGACGCCTTTTGGAATTGTTTTGTAAATACTCAGTAGGTGAGGTGCAATTGTGCCAAAGAACAAAATTTTGTAATTATACTTACAGAAGTAATAGATCCGTTGCGATACAAGTTTAAGTATTCCACGCGGAAAGAAAAAAAGTCAATTGAAGGGCTTGCGATAGGAATTTTGTTTAATAAAAATATTATGATTTTATATTCTGTTCTATATTGATCCAGACATTCGCCTCAATACTACAAATAATTTTTAAACCTCTAAAAAAAATTACCAAAATCTTGCTTTTCCGATTTACTAAAAAGCAGATGTACAAATTTTAACTATTTTTCGCGTTTCCGTTCGTGTATTTATAAAAGAAATGAAATTATAATAATACAACTGTTTACATATCGGATCCAGCAGGATCTATTCTGAAAGCTTGGTAAAGCGAAAAGAGCCGAGATTATAATTGAACAAAACAACGCGACAATAAGATAGGAAAATCACCATAACACACAGCGAATTACGATGGAGTTTTCCGTAGGGCATTCAACGTGTACAAAATTTAATTTAATAAATGCCAATCAAGTCCTTTGGACACGACGAAGACCAATCAATTTATAATTGGTAAAGAATAATCAAAAAGAAAGAGCTTGCGCATAAATTCTAAATCTTTTCAAATTCAAGCATTTGTTCAGCTGTCTTTTAGAGGTGGTATTTTTGAAGGCAGTTTGAAGTGGATATAATTCATTACAAACTATTCTTTGTCGTTTAGATTTCAGCTCGTTAAAAAAGGGTGTTGTCGCTATTTAGCGATCTTATGTTATTTTAAGGCTAGTCGATTTGTTACTTCAACTTATTTATACGAAACAAATAGAATTTCTCATCTTTAAACAAATTTGAAAGCCGTTTACAAAAGAAATTAGCTTAGAGTCTTTGTTTACCGTTGTTTTCAACAAATGGCGTTTTCCAGCGTCCAGTTTGTTGTCGTTTTGGTTGTCTTTTTCGCCGTCTTTCAAGGAGAAAATTCAACGACAACAGAAGTCACAACGAAAAAACCGACAAAAAACGGTAAGTTCAGTCTCTAAAAGAATTTTGAACTCTAGTAAAGTGGATGTAAGGTTTCTATTATGATTTCAAAAGCTTTTCTACTCTTCGATTACATTTTAAATCTAAATCTACATGAATATTTCAAAGGTCCTTTTTCCTAAACTTACGTAGACTTTTATTTCCCGTTTTAAATCGTGCAACTTTGATTTTACAGCTTCATGTTACAACAAAACAATGAACTCGTCCTCGTTTCGAAGATTTACAGAAACCTTTATTGTCTCTTGTATTTAGCATTTTGAGGAAAAAAGCCAACTCCGCCACAAGCCAATATATATATATATATAAATTTTTTACAAAAAAGACAAATGAAATAAATTTTTTTCTATTTCAATTTACGCTAGTTTAATATCAAACTTAATGTAACTTCTAACCCTTTGTTTACTGTTATTGTTCGTACTCATTATACTTGATTAGTATTGATAAACAGTAAAGTTAGAGCCGTCATGTTTTAGGATAATCAACACCTACGGCCTGTATTGTTCTCTATTGTTTATTCTATTGTTCTATTGTACGATGGATGAATAGAACGAAGAATAGATATCCTAAATCATGACTCATATGAGTAAAGTACACAGTGTCGATTGACAAAGATACGAGCAAACATGTTTTAAATATAAACGTTTTAACGATTTTTTTTTGGTCTGGACTTGACCTACCAATGTTAGGCTAGTTAGCTAGGGGGAGGGGCTCCGGGAAGTACTTTATCCTGCGCCCAATCATTAAGATTTGTTTGAAACTTATAAGCTGAAAAAGTCCAGTTAAAAACCAGCTAAGGGAAAAGACCGACCAAAGAAGCTAATTATCAAAAAATATTATCTTGGTGATAAAAGATATACCATGAACCCACAACCGCCCCAAAATATTAATGATTTACTAACAAGTTTTTGGTATTATTCTAATTATTCAAAATAGCTCTTTTATAAAATATCTTACATCTCTATTCAGGGTGGGATCTTGATTTTTTTCAGGGGTCACCCCAATAGTTTGTGACTGGAATGAACTAGAATAGTTTGTTAAATAATAAATTACAGTTCCTTGAAATAGATTAAAGGCCATTATAAAATAACTTTCAGAAATCCCGCGTTCTGATTGGCTGAAGAGCGTGTTTTTAAAAGAGTTTAAAACATGGAAAATGAATCTTATTTGCTTAATTAGTTAAGAGCGATTAGTTTTAATAATTTCTTAAGACTGACATTGCTTTCTTCGAGAGCCTTCTTATTCCTAAAAACTAGACAAATTTAATTTGTCTAGTTTTTAGGAATAAGAAGGCTCTCGAAGAAAGCAATGTCACGTTCGATAGATAAAGTCAGTCTTAAGAAATGAATAAAACTAATCGCTCTTAACTTTGGGCAGCTGTTCTCGCAACGCCACTGGTCGTAAGGAAAGGTTGCTCTGTGTAAATCGGCCTTTAAAGACTCTGCTTCTCTTCTCTTCCAGCCACCAGATTTTTGCTTCAAATAATTTCCATTTTGTTTTGTTCCAGAGAGTGATGATTTTCAACTACTTTTAGCTCCAAGTGTAAAACCCTTCATCAAAGCTGCCCTGACAACAATCAATGGTTTGCTGTTGCTAGGAGCGTTACTAGGCAACATACTGGTGATTCACATCGTGCGTATAAATGTGCGCATGCGTACTACAACCAACTTTCTGATTGTTAATATGGCGGTCTCAGATTTGTTGATCGCCTTAATTTTCATACCATCTCAGGTTGGTACTGTTGACCATTGACCATCTTCGTTCTGTTAGCCAATTCATGGAAAAAATAATTTTTTTCTTTAGCTATCTCGAGCGCAGTGCGGTTAATTTCGGTACAATTAAAGCGTAATCCCGCTGATCAATAAATATGAAGGCTTTTCATTATAATTTTAAGCAAGCCATTTCTTGTCTCCCTTACTTTATAGCGCCCCCCCCCCCCCAAAAAAAATAAATCCTGAATCTTTTTTAAATGATCTAAACATTCGAATTTCTTGTCCAGGTTAGCCAGCTCTATATCGGAAAGTCGTGGTTGGGAGGAGACTTTGGTCTCATCACGTGTAAGGCTGTCATGTCTACCCGCCTTGTGTCAGTGGCATGCTCGGTCCTCAGCCTTGTTGCCATAGCAATAGACAGATACTATGCCGTGGTGCGCCCCCTTAAAAGAAGGGTCACGTCTCACAAGACAAAATTCATCATTGCGGCAATCTGGATCGTGTCGTTTTCTATGTGTGTACCTCCGATTAACTCCTACAAGTTGATAACTTTAGAAAATGGAAATTCCTTTTGTATCGTCGTCTGGTTATCAAGTAGCCTCAGTAAACTCTACATCGTCATTGGCTTCGTCTTAACCTTCATCATTCCATTGCTCATTATGAGCATTCTCTACGGCATCATTGGTCAAAATCTGCGCAATCGTAGTCTTCCAGGAAATTCACTCAAGGCCTCCCAGGCGCATGCGCTCAAAACGTCGCGTCACGTGATCAAGATGATGGTCACCATTGTGACAACTTTCGCTCTTTGCATGCTTCCAATCCAAATATACCTATTGGTCCGGTTTTTCCACCCGGTAGGCTTGTCAGCAGAGAGAGAGTTTTGGGGAATGTCAGTGACTGCGCTTATAAATAATACCAACTGTTTTATTAATCCATGTTTGTACGCCATCTTTAACGAGAAATTCCGAACTGGGTTTAAAAGAACACTTCTTTGCGGCTGTTTTATTCACGATACGGAGCCGTCGCAGACGCAGACTTGTGATGGCAGGGAAGTGCTTTCAGCTCCAGCCTCAACACTCTTTTCTCCACCATTCGAGACAGGAGGTGACAACAAGGCTGCAAATGGAGAAGCCCAAAAGATTAACTTGTTTAAGACAAAGTTCAAAATACTTCGTTTCACTTCAAAGCCCTTAGAACCAGTGACATTACTGTCAATTAAACAAATTCAAAGTTTTTAAACACTTTATCAAAAAGTTCTTAAATTCAATAATAAATTTTGTAAATGTTTTAAAATAAAACAGAAAAGGCCTTCAATTGCTAATTCATTCCTCTTTTCAATTTTTTCGTCATTCTATACTGTCGACCACTTCAAAATCAAAAGTAAAAACGATGTTTTAGAAAATTTATTAAATAAATTTCTTTTTTTTTCGTTCAACTTTATTCTCTGTATTATCTTATTCATTTTCTTCCTTGGCTTTCTGTTCCATATTGTGAACAGACAAAGCCGCCAGCCTCTCGTCCCGCCATTTTCTTCGCTCGTTCAGTTTCTCCAATGGAATCTCTCGGGCATAGACCTCCTCGAGTTTGTCTAACGTTGCACCACTAAGGGGCCTGGGTCCACCTTGCTCTTCACAAACCTTCTCGATATTTGCTCCATATCTTTCACAATAGTCACGAATACCTGTAAGAAATATTTTGGCTTGAAACGATTGCAGGAAAATAATCCTTTTTCTCTACCGCACTATCGTTTCCAGAGCCCGTGTTACTTTTGGCCTCCGCCAAGAAACGAATACTATTTCCGGTTCCGGTTGGCGAGTTTCCAATGATTTTTTTGTTGACTTTTGTACTAGCCAATCATGGTGAAGACTAAAGAAAAACAGGCTCCCTCTCGACCGTTGCATTATTCTGAATCGCGCATGCGCATTACACTACTAAATACAAATATACCAACCATTAGCATTGAGGTGCATGGTTTCAAAGGGTCCGAGCAAGGATAAACGTAGACCAAGTCCCTGGGTGAATGTGGCGTCGACTTCTTCAGGACTACACACTCCATCCTAAAGCAAATACTGCTGATTATTAGACACCAAGTAACAAAATTTTGCATAAGGGACCATTAATTTTTTTATGGGGTAGGGGGGGCTGGTGGAAATAAGGGGAGCCACCCAAAATAATACAGCCCAAAACGATGGGCCACCTGGAAAAATACATACATGAGGGGTTGGGCCATTAAAAAAACCTATTTAAACAAATAAGAAAGCTATTGTTATCCCTTTTTGTCTTTCCCTTGAGCATTCATTCTTTCTTTTCTGCTACAGTTGAGAAAAATATGGATATAAATTAAACAGATAATGTTATTGCCAAGAGGTGGGGGAACTAATGCATCTAAACTGGATGGTTCTATTGAATAGGCACATAAGAAACATGAACTGAGCATAACTGCAATTTAACTGAACCCCACCAAGTGAAAAGGGACCTTGTAACATATGAAAATGGGCCAGAATTTAACGTTTAACAACAATTATCAAACTTTTCAAGGGAAAACACCATTTCCTGTGCTTACATAATGTCATCTCTACACTAAATATTTGAAAAATGTACTTGCCAGAAATAAAAATTAGTAATTCAACAATGAAAAACTGTCAGTTACTCTTAATTGTCAAAATATGTCATAAGGTCTCTTTTTGCTTGGCAAGGATCATGTTGTTTTGAGGTTGAACCTGGAGGAGGGGTACTCCCATTAATGGACTATACGGGGATGATCTGCTGAACAGGATATGATTTTGAGTTTCTTGTCATGAACAGGGTATCCTTTTTCTTGTTTTTTTTTGTCATTTTCAGGGTACCGTTTTGTAAATAACCTTAGTCACAGTCACAGCCATAGTTTCATCTATTGTTTGTTTGCCACAAAAACAATACTTGAGCTATTATTAGATCTATTGTTATGGTGTCTTGTTGAAGATGTACAATTTTAGTGATTGGCACTACAGATTGGGAGTATAGGGTTTGTCATAAACAGGGATATACAATCATACCTTTTGTCATAAACAGGGTATGAGAATAGGAGTTTTTCTGTCATAAACAGGGTAACCATTTTATGATCTCAGTGGAACACCAACCCAAATCCTGCTGGAGTACCCCCTGGGAGGTTGCACCACAACCCCCTAATGATGATAATTTACCTCAACCAGCCTCCATGATTCCATGATGATGGCATATTGCAAACGATTGAGTATAAAACCATTGACTTCTTTCCTGACCACAACAGGTGACTGTCCAATGTCTTTCATCAAGCTGACTGTCTTTTCTACCACTGAGCTGTCTGTGTGTGGAGAAGGGACTACTTCTACCAAGGGAATGTAGTTTGGAGGGTTGACCTGTAAACATCAACACCAACATTATCAATCACCATCACCCTTCACCATCAAAATTCCATACAAGGATAGGATAGGATAGAGTAGCAGTTAGTAAGGCTATCAGCAGTTTTACTTAAAAGGGGTCAAACTTGCATTGTTTTATTCAACAGGTTCTTTAATGTCTCCTATGATACAGGTTAAGGAAAGGATGGGAGACAGGGCCTATTGTTCAAAGTCCTTATCTGAGAAGACTTGAAGGTCTAACCATTTGCAGATATTATTACAAAGGCAGTACCTCTGTTATTTTAAGACCCTGAGTGTTTGTCCAACCAGGACTCAAACCCTGACCTCCCACAAAACAGATATTTAGTCCTCAACCAACTGAGCCATCCAGGTGGTAGTAGAGGGGATTGTCTCCCAGTTCAACAGCCTAATTTGGAGGCATAATGTTTTAATAATTGTAAGCTATATGAAGGATATATCAGCCTGTAAAGTCCTTCATAGTCATTGTAAATTAGTTCTGAAAAGCTCTTTAGAGAGAACTAATAAATGCATAAAATTCATTTAAATTGTTCTGTTATCCTCAATTATATAATCTTTAAACAAAATAATTTTTGACTGCAGGATCAGTCATATTAACAGCTACTATTGAAATTTGTATTACAGCATCAAGATTCTTAAATACAGTCTGTATGCATACTTCATTGGAATCAGAAAAAGTGAGCATCCAGTGTTTATGCCACTGTACTGGAATTGTAATCCCCTGAACCTGAGACACATTTCTCACACCAAGTATTAATATTTTAGGATATTCAAGAATGCAAGATGAATAAAAATCTAATAGAGCAGTATAAACACATGATGCTCATTTTCCTGATAATTTGCAAAAATACATGGACATTGAAAATTGCAAAACTCTCTGCTTGTATAACAAATGTGTCTTCTTTTTTAGGTCCTACAGTCTTTGGTTTCTACTATTACTTACTGGGTGTGCCACAATGCATCTGCTTTTGTGTTCCAGTTCATCTGTGAACTTTGAAGGTACAATACAAGATGTAGAGCTTGCAAGGATGATATCTTTGTTAGTTATTTTCTGGTCAAGGTTTGAGAAGACTTTCTTTTTGAGCTCCAAATTCTCTGGTGTACATTCCTATAAGAAAAATTAGATCATAAAAAACTACAGCAAAGTACAAATATGCTAATAGAATTATTAATAGGATGGTAATGGTTACAATAGGGGTGATAGTGATGGTGATAGTGATGATAGGGGTTATGGTGGTGGTGGTGGTGATGGGTGGCAGTGGGTGGTGGTGGCGGTGGTAATGGGTGGTGGTGGTGGTGATGGGTGGCAGTGGGTGGTGGTGGTAATGGGTGGCAGTGGGTGGTGGTGGTGGTGGTGGTGGTGATGGGTGGCAGTGGGTGGTGGTGGTGGTGATGGGTGGCAGTGGGTGGTGGTGGTGGTGGTGATGGGTGGCAGTGGGTGGTGGTGGTGGTGATGCTGGGTGGCAGTGGGTAGTGGTGGTGATGGCAGCAGTGGTGGTGATGCTGGGTGGCAGTGGGTGGTGGTGGTGATGGCAGCAGTGGTGGTGATGCTGGGTGGCAGTGGGTGGTGGTGATGATACCTTACATTTTTTCATTCTCTGCATTAATGAATGACAATGGCAATGATGATAAAAATAATGCTATCCCACCTGGACATAAAATACACCATCTAAAGTCTTTTCCAAATCATCACATGATGTTACCAGTTTAAATGCTTCAGCTGCTGTCTTCACTTGACCTTTCATTAGACCTTTCTTCTCTAATTGTTGAAGTTGAGATTCTATATTTTCAAGAGCACTTGTCAACTGACTAGCAACTGTGTCAAAGAGAACGACTTTGTATCCTGCACTGCAGAACAACTTGTAATAAAAGAGTTGGTTAGTCTTCAAGAAGCAAAATAGAAAAACTGTGGGGCACAAGCTTGTAAGTACAAATAGCATCATTTATAATCTTATTATTGATACTTACTGTTGACCAACAGCGTCCAATGAGGCCACTAGAGCAATGAAACATGAAACAACTATAAGATATCTGTGGGGTTGAATATCTTCAAACTGTCTATCTATCTAAACCTCCTTCTGCCTTAGTTTTCAATATTATACCTTGTTTCACTATCATTTTAATTAATAACATTTAAGAAATCAAGTGTCAATGTTTTATAATTTCCAGTAATGACAAAAGCATTTTCATGTTAATTCTGATCACTTCCAATGATGATACAAGACCTGGTAATATCTTGTCATGAGTAGCTCTAGGATTTTATGAAGCATACTATTATTGCCAGTAAACCAAGTAAACCAAGATTTTTGGTACTTCTTTGGCACTTCACTTTTAACAAATTTTCTTCAAGTTGTTACATAATGCCATGTGGGTAGGCAGCACAGCTTTTGATGTTATTTATTGAGATGATTTTGTCTATGTCCTACCTCAGGACTTCTTTGTCAAAGTGTCAAAAATCTTGAACACATTAACTTATCTATCATTTTCTATCATAATTCTATGTGTACCCAAATTTACGGTGTTTAAGCTTACCCATAGAGAAAATAATGCCCTAGGATCCCTGTGGTTGCCTCATACATTACATTAACTAGCTGTGTTGCCAGCTTGGTTGGTCCTTGTGGTGTAGGGGTAACATGTTGGACTAGTAAACCAAAAGATGTGGGTTCGATTCCCGCCAAGGGTTTAAAAGTTATTTTTTTCTTTATTCATTCTGTCAAAAGTGCATTTCATGCTGTAAGGAGAGGGCCTTAAAAAATTGTGAAGATGCAACTTTTTAGAAATTTACAATCTTTAATGTTCAAATATACTAACTTTTTTCAGAGTAACATGCAAAAACAATGTCATTTATGAAAACTCTTTCTCAAAATCATGCTTGTCTTAATACCATAAACCAACTGCACATGGCCCCTTGATCATTTTCTTTTGTAAACCAAAACAAGCTACATCAGGGGTGGATCCAGAAATCAAAGAAAGGGTGGGCTGGACAAATCTGCCCTGAGACAAAAACTTCAAGACTGTATGCAGACTTAAAGAATATATATCACTCAAAAGGGGGGTCCCTTTGGCCCCCCTAAATCAGCCCATATTCATAGAGAATGCATGTTTACCCTTTGATTCCCTAAATCTGCCACTGTTTGCTCACTATTATTAATTTCCAAAAACAATAGCATTACCTTCCTATAATGGCAATTTTCCCTTCACAATCTGCCATCATTGTCTTCTGAAACTTGATATGGCTACAAGGCAATTATCTAGAACTAGGAGTTTTATTGTCCTAAGGAATAGAATTTTTAAAAATAATATTCAATGTTTTAAAAAGCCCAGGTATTTTATATTTCATTCTTTTATTGTTCGCTGATGTAATCACAGGGTCACCCGTTTCTGTATTTTTGGGTTGCCTGTAGTACTCAAACGTCGTTCATTCCTGGTTTAGTAAAGGTTTTCAAAAGAGTTTATATATATTTGTTCCAAGCAAACGATCTTTCCTAATAACTTCTTTAAACTGTCCAATAATTAAAGATAGATAGTAACTTAAGTAATCTGGGTGATTTTCTGGGTAATTTGAGGATTTTAAAGGTGGTTTTCGAGGCGGTGAATTTTACGATTTTTAGTAAATTAAAAGTAAATTTAAGCTTATATAAAAGAAGCTGAAACGAAAAATTGAAATAAAAACTAAAATTAAGTGAAATCAAGATGAGACACGATTTTAATTTCGCAAATGCCTTTATACTTACTTTTAAACGTGCTGCAGCTCACACTGAAACAATGTCATGTGACGACAGAACTATGCAGGACCCGCTGAAATGATATCATGAGTTGAACTGCATTAGATCACGGAGCAAAGAGCAAACTTTCTGCTGTGAAAATTAACGAACATTCCAACGATTTTCGAACTAAAAATAATTCCATTTTACTTTAACAAAATAGAGATATATTTAAGTAATATCAATTCACTAAAGCCTTTACAAAAATACGTAAAGTTTTACTTACATTTTGATCGAAGAGGATTTCACAACGTATTTTTGCCAGGCGTTACTCATTCATATGAGAAAAGACTGAGGGTCGGGAGGTACCAATAACAAAAACAATGTGTAGGGTGGTGAAGGGATCTTTTGACTTGTTTACTAAGGAAGTGATTAAGAAAAAATGAATTTAATAAAATATACTACAAAATAGAAATTGAAAACTTAAGAAAAATTGTAATGATAAGAATTTGATTGACAGCTGCCCCTTCGTTTCAATTTAATGTATTTTTAAAGCATTTTGGTTGGCAATCCCCACCCTTCCCTCATCCGTTTCATATATGTACTTTCACTTTCGTCAAGTGATATCCACATACTAGAGATTTGATTGGATGGAATCACGAGTTTTGTGATATTAATAGAATTCGGGGATTCCCCTAAAATTTCCCGTTTTCTCGCATCTAAAAAAGAGCTGAAAAGGAACACGAATTCTTCAAAAATATTCTCCCGGAGAACAAGAAAATGGTCTGACTCAACGTCGTATTATTCTAAGTAAGTATCGATGCTTAAAGCGAATAAAAATCGACCAATTTGATTTTCCGAGGTGATCAAAAGTCCCTTTAGAAGTTTTTACCCTGTAACCTATTGTTCTGCTTCGTCATCCCTTCAAATCACTCAAAGCATCGCTTCTTGCTTGTCTTAAGGAAGTTCTTAACAGTTCTTGAGTTGTTGGTAGGTATAAAAGCTAAGTTTTCTGTGGCAAGATATTTTGAAGGCGAAAAACCAAGTTTAATTTAAGTGGGTGTCGTTACTGAAGCTCCCGTTGGATGTCGATCATTTCGCACTTTAAAAACATGCAAATCTGCAACTCTACTAAAAATATATAAATTTAAATTTAACTTTATAATTTTAACCAGGTTTTTCTGATCTAAAATGGCCTGTACTCCTAATTTCGAGAGAAGTATTTCTCTAAATGATTTGGATTCGTCTTTGAGAGTAAAAGTGTTTATTCAAGAAGACATCGTTACGCCAGATGACCAAACGAAACACTGTCATCTTAAATCTGCCAGTTCGTCAACTTTCGTCCTGCCGAGCTTCAGAAAATTCTCTTTGGATTTCAAGAAGTTTCTGTACAGTTATCTTTTAGACGTTGTGATATACAAGGAATTGGAAGAAAGTAAAAAGTTAAACTGGTGCCAATGTTTGTTCCCGATGGTTCCAGTGCTAACTTTAGGCGATGGCAACTGTCTGATGCACGCAGCTTCGATAGGGATGTGGGCCGTTAACGATCGATACCACATTCTACGAAAACTGGTATACAATGCTATTCTCGAAGATACACAGGGTGAGTACTCGACACTACCGAAGGATGAATAGCTTGTATTAATTTTTACCTTATAGAAAAAGATCCTTGAAAACTTGGGACTTTTATCCTTAATCGATGCTTATTTATATGCACTAGTGAATGCGAAACATCCCAACCCCCCGATTTTTTTGTTCAGTTTCCCCAACCCCAGGTCAAAAAAAAATAAATAAAATCGCCTGTCTATTCATTGATATACACCAGTCTAATCACCCATTTTATGCTCCTCTCCCTTGGATGAGCTAAAAGGAAGGATGTATGGTGACCTTGAACGTGAGAAAGGGGTCGCCCACCACTGCTGAACAACACTGTGATTGCATGAAAAAACAGAATGATAGAGCAAGACAAAACGAGCCATGCAAAGCAAAGACATGATAAAACATTGTCCTTGTTATACATGGCTGATTCTATTTTCTTGCTCCATTATTTCTTTGCTTCTTCATCCAATCATAGTGTTTGTTCAGACAGTTTTGGGTTACCTGGGGAAAGGGGAAGTACCTAATCAATATGCAAATATATTTATGTTAAACTTGGAAATGACAGACCTTTTTGGCTTGGGTGAAATGTATTCCCATTTCAGACCATGTGTCATTCTCTTGAGAATAAGATCCTTTTATTTGAGTCGTATCCATATTAATGTGTGGTCCAGATTTCTAGTGATAATAGTTATAATCTTTGAATCAAAAAGTAAATAAATGACAAAGGAATCATACAATAATGATGAAAAAGCATGAAGGAAAATCCTTAAAAGTTTATCTCTAAAAAGATGCTGACAAAGACATTTTATACACCAGTCAATGTCAAATGCAACATCCCCCACCCTGACCATCCCACCAGACCACCATAAATCTTTCAATTTTTCTAATTTTTTGATTCAATTTTACCACCCTCAGGTCAAAAAGTGTTCAAGTTACCAGACTAATCCCTCATTTCACCTGTCTGATCACTTATTGTGTTATTGTATAGTTAAAATCCCCTCTCTGTGGTCAAGGAAGGCAGTCAAAATCCCAAGGGTTGCCAGGGTAATGCTGATATTCCAAATTGATTGAGGCATTAATAATTAATTGACATTTAAATGTATTTTTGAATCCCCAGGAGTGTTTCACAAACGTTGGCAAAGAGAACATGAAATAACAAATCTGAAAATCCATGGCTACAGCATGTCAGAAGAACAGTGGGTTAGAGAATGGCAAATTATTATAGAATTAGTTTCCCAGGAAGAATATCCTATTGGTCAAAATGGCATGCAGTATGGCAGTCTGGAAGAAATCCACATTTTTATTCTTGCTAATGTCCTCAGAAGAACAATCATTGTCATTTCTAATGACACTATAAGAGGGAACTATGATGAATCCCTCTCACCAGTTAACTTTCCTGGCATCTATCTTCCATTGAATTGGGACCCCATTGATTGTGTAAAGACACCCTTGGTTATTGGCTATACCCAGGGTCATTTTACCTCTATAGTGAGCTTTGAGGATGGAGTTTTTGATCAAGGGGAAGTTATGGATGGTCTTGAGCAGTTCACAAGCAAAATACATGGTGTTCCTCTTCAGGGACATGATGGTACTCCATTGCCCATTCATTTTCTGTTTGAAGATGAGGTGGATTTAAGTGATGGGCTTCTCCGACAGTATCTTGATTGTACAAAACTCTCTCACAAAGATCCCCATGATGGTAGTCTGGTTGTGACTTTAGCTGCAAAGCTACATTTTCAACAAACACACAATTCCGTTAGGACTCTAGTTGATGGGTTTTTCTCCAGTGCAGCTGAAACATACAGACATATGGTTCAAGCCAAGGGCATCCAGGCTGGTACTGCCACTCCTTCCATTCCTATGCAACGTTGTAGAACGAAAGATTGTGAATTTTTTGGGACTTCTGAGACACTGTTTCTGTGTTCGAAGTGTTTGGAAAGACACTTGAGGAATGAAGTAAGCCAAGTTGTTCCATCGGCTCCATCAGCTCAATTATTGGAACATACTGGGACCAGTGCATTTAGAGAGGAGCAGTCTCATCAAATAACTGTTGGAGCAAACAACCCATTGAAGGAAGATCTTCATTACAGAACTCCCGGTGCAAATATTCCCTTTAGCAAAGAGCTTCCTGCTCGTACAGCTCCTGTAGCTAATGCTCCATTCAGAGAGGAGTGTTCTCATCAAAGAAATGTTGGTGCAAATATTCCATTGAAGGAAGATCCTCTTCCATATACAACTCTTGGTTCAAATATTCCCTTTACCAAAGAACAACCTCCGACTGCTGCTGGACCTAATGCTGCACTCAAAGAGGAACATTCTCGTCAAAGAAATTTTGGTGCAAGTATTCCATTAAGGGAAGAGCCTACCCGTTTAAATTATGGTGGAAGTAATGTATTGAGAGAAGAGTTTTCTCGTACAGTTACTGAACAACAACGACAAGCATTGCAACAATTACAACGACAAGAAAATGTGATTCAACAAGAACCACAACGGAAGAAGTGCATAACAAATGGCTGCAAATATGACGCCAATGAAGGTGATTTGTGCTACAGATGTTATGAATCTGAGGTGCAAGCCGAGCAGCAAGCAGCAAGCATTGTATCAATGAACATTCAAGCAAAACCCTGTGTAAACAGCGTCAATGGATGTCAGTATTATGGAATCCCACAGCAAGACGATTTCTGCTCAAGATGTTACAGAAGATTCTGTTTAGAAATGGAATCTCGTTTTGGAGAAAGAAGTGAAGAAACAGCTTCTCAAAGCGCTCCCATAACGACAGCTCCGCCAGAAAATGTTTCCAAGACAACATGCTCGGGGTGTAGAAATACTGGATGTCCAGAACTGTATGGAAAGTGTGTTCAGTGCTACAGCGAGTGTATCAGAAATTTTATAACGTCACATGACATGTAAGTTTTATTACCTCAAGTTGCTTTCAAGTTGTATCCTCTCTCAGGGCCAAAGTAACAGGTTTATCATTTGGGGGGGGGGGGATTCACTACAAGATACCAAAGGCAATGAGAGTTTTACAAGAGTCGATTCTCAATTAGTCTGTAAGTAAAGATAGAAAATAATTGGGGGCCGGGCTCCCCCAACCTCTCTCCCTTGCTACCACCCTGTCTCTGAACCAAACAAAACACTTAAAACTAAATATCTTTAAAACTAAATATCCTTGACAAAACTCTTTCAGTCGTTGAGACCCGGGGGTACTGCCCTATATTTGCTATACGGGTATGTGCCGCCCCAAAGGGTATGTTTTTTCGGCTTTTAAGTCTGGGGTAGGGTATCACTTTTTGACATTTTTCTGGGATAACGAAAGGTTTTTGTCTGGGATAGGGTTAGGTTTTGGTCGTTTTAGTCTGCTAGGCTACGCTTTCTTCTGGCACAAAAATAATTTGAAATAAATTTGAAACAACTGGTAAACATTTATTCAAAATCTATTGAATAGCCGTTTTTGCATGCAGGTTTAGTCTGGGGTAGGGTATGTAAAATCCAAATTTT
>JANTNT010168959.1:0-17006 GCA_024752375.1 Entacmaea quadricolor
GAAGAAACAAAAGAATAATAGACCAAGACAAAACGAGCCATGCAAAACAAAGACATGATTAAACATTGTCCTTGTTACACATGGCTGATTCTATTTTCTTGCTCCATTATTCCTTTGTTTCTTCATCCAATCACAGAGATTGTTCAGACGAAAAACACGAAAACGAGGCTGGTCAGGTCTCAGCTATATTTCTCATACAAATCCTTCTAATTCAAAATTGCTTTAACTTTGCAGATTTTATTCGTTAAGACAATGAAATTTTGCTTGATTACGAATTTTAGCATGCTCTTTCAATTGATGTTATGATGCTTTCCAAAAGTTTAGGAAAAAACATTTCTCGACCTCAGCTTTACTTTAATGCATAGGGTGAATGGGTAGTCTTTGTACAGCCCACGCTGCTCATTTACCCTCCCCTTCCCTTCCCACACACCCAACGAAGGCAGGGAGCGGTGTTGTTCAACTTACCCATATAGAGAAAATAATGCCCTGGGATCCCTGCAGTTTCCTCATACGTACATTAATTACTGGCTGCGTCGTGGTTAGTCCTTGTTGTGTAATGGTCAACACGTCGGACTAGTAAACCGAAGATGTGGGGTTCGATTCCCGCCAAGGGCTTAAAAATTGTATTCTCTTTATTCATTCCTTACTTTTTTAGAGTTTGGCAGGCATTTTCCTCCAGTGAAAAATCTTGATAATACTCAATCGCTTTATTAAGGGCGGACCACACGATTTCTGAGCCCGGAAAGTGGGTAAGTTTAATTTGGATATAAACTTTTATGTGAAGGATTCTTTTTCACCCTGACGACTTTTTCTTTTCTGGACAACATTTAAAAGATGCGTGTATAGCAGCTTAAGGAAACTTTTTTAAAATATTGTCTGAATAAAAATCGTACGGTAATGCTATAATAATAGTTTTTAAGTTTTTTTTTGTTTGTTTGTTTGTTTGTTTTTTTGTTTTTGTTTTTGTTTTGTGACGCCTTTCCAATCCTTGGAATGTTAAATTCTCCCTCCTTTCTAATTTTTTCTCGGCATTCAATTCTTCCTAGCTCCTCCCTAGCGTCTTGGGGCATTTCTCCCTCCTTTAATTCCTAGACTGTTCCTTTGTTTTGCCATCTATTAAACAGTTCCCGATCACGTGATGGGTTTAAATCCTTGCACGTTAAACTCAAGGAGAATTTTTATTCTCTTATGAAGAATTCCAAACAATAATCTGTAAACATTCCAACATTACCGTCACGTAATAAGCCATTTCCGAGATACGCTCCAATTCCCACGAACAATAGTTTCAATCGAGTCTTCGTGCAAAGTTTCCATATAATTACTGTATAGTACCAGGCAGGTAGCAAGGATTTGAAAAGTGGGGGGGGGGGGTACAACTCGAACAACTTCAGCTCAAGAACCATCATATTCTCGTACCTGGATGTCATTTCAGTAGATTTGACGATATAAAAAAACTGGGGGCTCTCCCCTTCCTACGGTCCTGCAGTACTACAACGAAAGAAGAAAATTTCTCTCAAAACAGCTGAATTCCTTCTGCACAACCATACTCAAATGATATTTCACCTTTCAAGCTTAAACGTTCCCAGATGCTTCATTTTCATGATTTTTGAAAAATCAGGGTGGGTAAAGCCATAATGTATCACGTGGTAAGAAACTTTAAAATATTCATCTAAAAATGGGCCGGAAAGAAACAATACTTCAAAATAGAATGCTATTAAAAGATATTCGTAGTTGTCTTTCAAATTCTGCCCGGAATGGTTGACTACCTTTTGACAATAAGGGGATAATTTATAAAACAGATCACGTGACCAAGTCATGAATTTGCATTTAGGGAAGGTATGCTTACTTTTTGGGGGAGGGACTGGAGAATTCGGAGCAATTTTTTCAAAAAAATCTTGACCCTCCCCTGCCATTTTAAAACTAAACTTATGACCCTCCCCTTGAATTTAACAAGATTACACATGACCCCTCCCCCTCCGGTGGTCTTAATTAAGCAATAAGATTCATTTTCCATGTTTTAAACTCTTATATAACTCTTCAGCCGATCAGAACGCGGGATTTCTGGAAGTTATTTTATAATAGTTATATAGTTTTTAACCACGTTCAGTTTGTGAAAGTTTCTTTGAAAGTTTCTTTTCTCAGTGAGAGTACAGAACACGGAATTCAAACAGATTCAGTTGTTCGAAAACACACCGGTGAGCCGGCTAGCAGAAGAATCGAGCGCATAAGCCGAATATTCTCATTAGAAACATAAACAGTTATAGCTGGCGTTATCTAGGAGATACTTTTATGTTGTACAAGTTTCGTTAATAAATTTGTAAGATATTACTGTAAAACACAACTGAGCATTTACCTTTCCCCCTGCTGACTTTATGCAACTTTTCCAAATGTTTGTGCGAGTGAAGAGAGCAAAATTTTGATGTTTTTGGCCATTACAGCTTTTTTGTAGGGTTTGTACAAGGTTTGTTCTTTTTTAAACGCGAGCGTAGCGAACGAAAAAAATTGAGTATATAAAAAGCCAATATAAAAACTAAAATAGATCAATTTGTGTAAAATGGAATGGCCCCCTTGCTTTAAGTGTATTAAACGAGATAACCCTCCCCTTGAGTAAATTTTGACTAATGACCCTCCCCTCTGAGGCTCAGCCCTCTCCCCCCAATAAAAAACGTACCTTCCCTTAATTCATTATTCTACTTTCTGTAAATATGAAGACATTACTTCCAGTTGGTTTCTTGTTTTCAAATGATTTTCAAATTTCCTTTTTCAGTAGTCACGTGACTACTAAAAGTCAATGACCTCATGCGGAAAATGTTGAGGGACCCAATTGTCACTTGAAGTCCAAAGTTAAGCTTTCCACGTTAAGACACGAACGAGATAATAAAATTAATGTGATTTTGCCATTCTCTGTAAAAACTCATGCGTTAACATGCTTTTTTATATTCTCAGCAACCAATGAAAAACAAGACACGTGAAGCGGGAAAATGTAACACTAATCACGCTGCACATTTTTCCCGCTTCCCGCCAAAATCCTAAGTATGCGCGCATTGCTGCATGGGAGAATCATTCACAAGAGTAAAAGAAACGGGAAGGAAGGGTTTAATCTTTTCTAAATCCATATATCGAACAAATGGGTTAAAATATGACTCTTCAAGTGAATGGTAAGTTATTTTGAGTATAATATTTGCTTAAGGCTGATATATTCTAGATTTTTAGCTTTTTCGTGCTTTATTGCTGAGCTCAGTTTGCCTCGGCTCGACATTTGTCGTTACCTCTAAACAAAGTAAACATTCTACTACAAGCTTACTCTACTTGTAGGGGGTTAGAATTCTTGTAACCACTTTTACTAGCCTTTTAAATCAGTCTTGTAAACCACTTAAGCTGGAGTTGAAAACAGGGCACAGACGGGAGGGCTGTGGGGCTATTGGCCTCCACTTTTAGCAAAAAATGCCATGACAACCTCGAGTTGCACCGTGTGGCTACCCTTGCAACCTTTCCTGCAACGTTGCAGAAAGTAGAATCGAGTTCAACGTGGTCGACGCTGCTATGGCGTTGTCCTCTCACCAATGCAGTACTTTAGTGGGATCATCCTTCACGGTTTGCAACACCTTTTCACATTGGATTGGACAAACAATAAAAACAATGCAACAAAACAAAAATTCAGACAAAAGAACCAATGAAGCTATTGTTTAGGAGAACGAATCAGATGAAACGTTGCAAATCCGTGAAGGGGTAACCCCTTTACTGCAAGGGGTCTGAATCGAACCCAGTGTGCAAAGTCTTGTATGTGAGTTGAGTTTGTTTGATGTGTTGTCCTCTCCTATGCTACAAGGGTTTTTCTCCGGGCTCTCCGGTTTTCCTCCCTCCATAAAAATCAACATGTTAGTTTGAGTGTTGTATGTTGTAAATACTGAATGTAGAGTGGTAGTGTGTCTGAAGCAAACCCAACGGAAGAGCCCCTTAGGGAGAGTTGTGGTTGTAAAAATAAGAGTAAATATCAACTTCTGCAATGCGCAACTTTGTAGAGCCCTTTTCCAATGAAATATGATTGTTTTGTACATCCGCTGGCACAAATTCAGTAAACAAAGGGTCATTTCAAGTTTGATTCAGTGTTGTTTATGACTAAATCATGAAAAATCACATTGAATGCTCTTTTTTCCTTTTTTATTATCCAGTCTTTTGGCCAGATGCTTTTCTTTACTGTTTTCTTTTTATTTTCTTTGTCTAAAAGCTGTAAAATGGAAAATGCTGCCGGTTTTTGTTTGAGTGTTAACATTACGAATTTTGATGGCAACTGTTAGCTTGTTAACAGTACATAAAATGCTGCAATGTTGCAGGAAAAGTTCTGCTGTGTAACACCCCAAAAATTAGGTTGCTTGCAACATTGTGGGCAAATGTCACAGGAAAATTTACACCATGTGTCTGGGCCTTTAGGGACTGATCATTTATTACGTCACAGAGGGGGGCAGTTTCTATACAAAAATGTGCTGATGAAAAATTGTACTCTCCCCAAAAACCAGTTTTCAAAAATATACCCCCTCTATAATAATTTTTGAAACAATTTACCATATTTCAATGATTCTGACTGCTAAAAACCAGTGTACACACCATTGCATGTAATGAAATTTAAGAAAATGTACCCCCACTTTTGAGAACTTTTGAAAATTGTACCCCCCAATAAAATCAGTGCCCCCTGTGACATAATAAACAATCAGTCCCTTAAACCCCACTTTCAAGGGGGCTGTTCCCACTTTGAATCAGATATGTTTCTAGTCTTTTTCTTCTCTTTTTATTAAAAAAGTTACCCACTGTTAAAATCAATTGAAATAATGATTAATTTTTATAATAATCATTTATTGAATGCCTCATCAATTCCCTTTGTTAACAAAATATCAACCATACAATAACTTTTGTGTCTTAGTATTTTGTACATTATAAAAATATATATTCTAATATAATCTGTATAAATATCAAATATATATCACACTCTGATAGGTTGAAACATATGCTATAAATCGGCTTGTATTTTATATATGAAATAAAAAAATTTATACAATATGCTGTGTAGATTTTAATAAAGCACTTGGGAATTTATCAGAACACTTGCATAGGTTTGACGGCACTTCTTCATTTCATGCTTCTTAACACTTTTGTCATGTTCTGAGAAGTCCCTATGTGATTTAAATCTGCACATAACACAAACACTAGATTTTTATTTCTTCAATTAAAAAAGGTATGGAACAATATAATAATTAAGATAAAGAAAAATGCTTATATTTGATATATAAATTCAAACATAATGTTCTAGGTATTCATACTTTTTAAGAGCAATGCTTAGAAACTTGTTCTTTATGTAAAGCAAATTTATTTCATATTAAGGAGCATCACATGATTATTAATAATGCCAAATGCATGAAGCAATTTGTTTTGGGTCATGTACCTTGGTTGCCATATTGCCAGAAACCATACCAGGACATTGGAGGGTGTTTATGCACCTTAAGTCTTCCTTCTGTCTTTTTTATTTCTCCTCTTGATCAATAGTTTGCCAGAGTGGTCCAAAGCCTTGATGTACTCAAAGTTTACAGTGTCAGCCCCATTTTGTTATTTTCTCTTGAGATTTGGACACGTTTTTCAGATCTAGGTGCCTTTCTTGATTTACTATTGCCACTGGCTAAAAGGACACTTCCTCTTGCTTTGGACCAAGATGAACCACTAGACTTTCTTCTCTGTCTGCTTTCTGAATTTCTCTGACTGGCATTGCTTTCTGGTCTACTAAGACGCTCTATGAAAAATAAAGGTACAAATCTTTGCTTCATGCTATTCAAGGAAAATTACAGTGCATAACTGGCCTGGCCACTTGCTTTATCGGTTTAAAATCTGACCATCCGATGGACACCAATCAAAAATAGTTCCAGCATGCTTTAGAGGTATTTTTGAAAAAATTCAGACCTGAGTTCCCTGATACTTTTATATGGGAGTTCTCTCTCCCCCCACACCAGTCCTAAGCATAATGCATGACACAAGGTTTTTATTTCTATTTTATTTGATATTCTCAAATTCATGAATAATTAATGAGGAAAAAAACGAAGTAAATCACTACCATGTTGAGGTTTGGATTTTATATTGCATAAATTAAGCTAAATTTTGCTTTGAATTTTTCCACAAATTATTAATAAATTTGAAAAGCTATAGCAAACACTTGAAAGAGTGTTTTGTCAGTGGATCCAAGACCTCAAAGGCAGAAAAAAAAACTGCTTTGCTTTATTTTTTCAACCCACTTCTCACTGTTGGATCCAGTGATGACACACTCTTTCTCATTTTTGGTCTATTACTTAATTTTGATCGACTTATACCAAATAGAATGTAAGATAACACTGATATGTCTTTTAATTTTTTTCATAATTTTATTGTAAAATCACCAACAGCAAATCACTTTTCTGTTAAAAAATCAAGGAGATAGCCCAAGTTAAACCAGGGAGGTGGTTGAACAGAAAAATCCTTTCAATGCTGTTGACGTTACTGGTTTGAAACTCCTAATGTTGCCACCTTCACACACTCACCTGAGCTTTCTGTACCTTCAAAGGGATTTTGCACATATTGCATGACAATTTAAATATTCTCTCCACGACTTCAAAAAAGCTATATTTGAAAAGAGCACACCATAATTAGTTAAAGTGGAAAATTTGGAGCAATTGTAATCAATAGCACTGAAGTTACAAGTGACCAAAGTTGGCCTTTTTTTATAAGGAAATATGTGTTGGTGGACATCTTGTTGCCCATCAGACTATTTTGACATACATTTCTCATAACAAAATTACAAATTAAATCACTTGTAACTTCAGTGCTATTCGTCAAAATTACTTCAAATTTTCCACTTTTACTAATTTTGGTGTGCTTTTTTTCAAATATAGCATTTTGGAAATCGTGGACAGAATATTTAAATTGTCATGCAATACATGCAAAATCCCCATTCACAGGAAACCAAACCCACACCCAATTTGTTAGGAATATCAAAAAGAACATATAATAGGCTATTTCAAGATATGCTCCAGTGCTTGTGAACAATAGTTTGAAGTTGATGCTTCTTGCAAAGTTTCCATAATATTAACTGTATTTTTCATATGAAGCATCAACTTGAAACTATTTTTTGTGGGAATTGGAATGTATTTGGGAATGGCCTATTTGATACTGATTTGTATTCTAGTCGCCATGTACTTACCTATAAAGGAAGATGTTATCACCTCTCCATCATTCAGCATGGGTGTATATAATGGACTTTCTGAACCCTCCTTTTCTGTGATTATTAAAACAATAATACCTTAACAAAGAAAAGAGGAATAGACCTAATGGCTTTTTTCCAGTCCTACCAGTCTTTCTCCTACTCCTTTGGAACTGATTCACTCATTCCTTTTCTCCTTCCTTCACTCAGTCACTTGCTCCTTCCTTTCTTCACTTGCTCCTTCCTTCCTTTCTTCATTCCTTCCTTCCTTTCTTCATTCCTTCCTTCATTTCTTCATTCCTTCATTCATTCATTCAGTCAGTCAGTCAGTCATTCCATCATTCTTTCCATCATTCCATCAGTTGTTCCATCATTCTTTCAGTCATTCCATCATTCATTCATTCCATCATTCATTCTTTCTTTCTTTCTTTCTTTCATTCATTCCAAAATTCAGTCATTTTATCATTCATTCCATCATTCAGTCATTTTATCATTTATTCATTCATTCCATCATTCATCCATTCCATTATTCATTTATTCTATCATTCATTCATTTCATCATTCATTCATTCCATCATTTATTTATTCATTCCATCATTCCTTTATCCCATCATTCATTCATATAATTTCATTTTACTTTATTTCATTTCATGTAATTCTTGTATTTAATTCTTTCATTTACTTATCTCATCCATTCACTTAACTAAGAATTTCTTACAACTGAATTCATCCAGGCTTATCCTTTGGGACCGATTCATTCCCTCCCTCCTTTCTTTAGTCAATCACTCATTCATTCCTCCATTCACTTCTTCATTCAATCACTCCTTTCATTCACTCATTCCTTCCTTCATTCACTTGCTCCTTCCTTCCTTCATTCACTTGCTCCTTCCTTCATTCACTCACTCCTTCCTTCATTTACTTGCTCCTTCCTTCACTCCTTCCTTCCTTCCTTCCTTCATTCACTTGCTCCTTCCTTCATTCACTTGCTCCTTCCTTCATTTACTTGCTCCTTCCTTCACTCCTTCCTTCCTTCCTTCATTCACTTGCTCCTTCTCAAGCATGTTTATTAAGGCATGATTTTAAGCCAATAATTGGCAAAAAATGTTTTTTTAACTTTTCTCACTGAATATGTAACATCATTACTTCAAATTTGGTCCATGCATGGGGCTCAATAAATGGAATTTTGCATATTTTGGCAAAAAATAGTTATTCTTAAATGGGGTGGCGAGTTTCAATGCTGTATACCATTTAGTATATTAAATATATTTCAATAGTAGTCCCTAACAACCCTGATTCCCCTCTTCACGTTGCCCCTTTCTTTTAATTTTTGCACCCCCCTGGGTTGATTAGATTGCTGGATTTCAGTCAACTGAAATAATCCCAGCCTCAAATGGACCATTGCATTTAATTTTTGCGTCTGCGGGGTTGAAGACCTCAGGAAACCCAGGTAAGGATTGAAATTAAATGGAAATCCTGGGGGTTTAAGGTAAAAAGTTACTAGAAATCCTGGGGGTCAGGGAGAAGAAAATGGAAATTCTTGGGGGGTAAGGTAAGGTGGAAATGAACAATAGAAACGTGGAAATACTGTGGGTTTTTTTTTTTTTTTTTCTTTCTTTTTTTTTTTTTTTTCAAAAAATTGACTATTGTCCAGGGGGTGAAAAATGAAGTGGAAATCTTGGGGGTCGGAAAAAAATGGACATCCTCAACTTCTGGGTTACAAAAATTAAATGCTATGGCCAATTCCCTGTATATAATTAGGAAATCACAGTGACATCAAAATCGAGACTGCGCTATTTTCTACCGTGACATTAATTTGTATTTAAAGATTAGCTTTAAAATAACTCTAGATAAACTTACTTTCCACTCTTATGAGCACAAATGTGCCTCTTGGTTTAAGGACGTCGTTTGCGTACTTTCTACCGTGTTCTAAGAGATTTTTAACGTTACCATGTTCGTCTGACAAGTCTACAATGACTAGAAACAAAAGATCACGACATTCATTTTTACTGCACACCATAGCATAATCTCTGTTCTAACTCTAACTCTAGAGGGACAATAAATATCACACAATACAGATTCAAGTGACCACAACAGCTGTCTTTCTTAAGGCTATCGACTGCTAAGCCTCACCGTCTTTGTCGCAATGGCATCTTCGTTTTATGTCCTCTAATAGATTCTTCGTGATACAGTTTGGATTAAACAGGGCTTGTCTGCCATCTGGAGTAATTGAAAAATATGCTTGTAAAAACCAGACAATACTGTTTAATCAATTGGGGTGTATCTTCCACAAATATGCGGTAAAAAATGGCAGCTTTTGTGCCGTTATGTTAACTAGATACTATATACTATATAAGAATCCTTTTAATCGTACCTCCAAACTTCACTGTTATAAACATGGCACCAGGCTTAATTAGAATCCCGTGAGAAGTTCGCGTGAGAAGATTCACAAGACCAAATTACATGTAAAATGAGGATTAGTGTTTGAATTTGGTCTTCACTTTAAAGAATATTTAACAACTACATCAGTTTGTGGTAGACACGACAACACAGTATCCATGGTGAACTAAGACCAACATCAAAAGATAACAAAGAATGGAGAAAGCGGGATTGAATTCCTGTGGAGTGTGTCGTCAATCATGGTCAATCACGATTTGCCTTCTTAAATTACGACGAACGAACTGACTGACTGAGATTTAAGGAAAACACTTGCGCATAACAAAATATTGAACAAATTGAATTTTAAAACTGATAAATAATTTTTGAATGTGAAAGTGTCATTGAAGCAAGAGCAAGCTTCTCAAAATCATGAAATTAAATATCATACCCCGGGGAAGGGCGAAGGCTGCACCAGCCCCTCTCGCCACCATTAATTTTGGCCATTTTGATTTTCTTACTATTAATTAGTGTTTTTTGAAAATGTTAGCCCACTTCCCATCCGATTATGTTGCCCAACAATCCAAATCCGCGGTCCTTAATATAAAGGTTCTTAATTAGATCCTTAATTAAGTTCTTAATTCGGTTCTTAATTGAGAAGCATGGGTGGCGCTGGGGTGAGAGCACCTCACCGTTTTGACTCGGGATCGATTCCAGCTGGGCGTATGTGACTAGAGTTGTTTGTCGGTTCTCTCCCTTGCTACGAGGGTTTTTCTCCGGGTTCCCCGGTTTTCCTCTCTCCATAAAAATCAACATTTCTTAATTCCAACTGTCTTTTAGTAGACATTAGGGAACTTTAGATGCGACGACGAGTACGAGTTTTGAACTCTCAAATTTTGGCACCTTAATTACTTAGTCGTTGTTTCATATGTAGATTGAAACTTCAGATTGTAAAAAGTCTGAAATTAAACACGATTCATTGTTAAACACGTGCACAGGGCGAATTTTAAAACTCGTTCTCGTACTCGAACTCGTCGTCGCATCTTAAGTTCCCTATTATCCACTGTGGACGGACGGATGGATGGAGGGATGGATTTATCCATTTATTTATTAACCTATCTATCTGTTCATTTAATTATTACCATGCTATACGAGAGACTTAAGGACCCAAAGTAAACCATACATTCTCATGTTTATCAGAGGCAGTAGCATAGCGGGGGGGGGGGGGGGGGGGGCCCATGTCCCAAAAATTTTGGGAATTTTAAGAATTTTATAGGGGAAAAAAATTTTTAATAAAGATTTTTCAAACTTTTGACTATGTGTGCCCCCCTAAAATTTTCTGAGTGCCCCCTGATCCTGGCTTCTCGCTAGGCCCCTGATCAGAGGTGTTTGAAATTTATTTTGTGTGTTACAGTACGATTCACGTGACTTTTGACGAGTGGGTTCCCAAGTTCGTTCCCAAGTTCAAGCTGTACTTCGGAAGTTCAGAACGAACTTCATTGGCGTTACTTCCCATGCAAATTCGGCAACTCAAAAGAATCACCCGAGATTTGATCTTGAGCTATAGCAATGAAAGATACTGCCGAGCAGCTTAATGCATGGTTGTCAACTTTCTGATTAACAAATAGATAAGTTTCATGGATAATATTCTCAATTCTATCGAATTACTGAAATTGTGTAGAAAGAAAATTCGAAGTTCGCCGACGAAGTTGAATGAACTTACAAGTAGGACTTGAACTTCGGAACTCGGGAACGATCTTCGGAACCCACTCGTCAAAACTTGTGAAACGAACTGTAATGAAGCCATCCACTTTGAAGTATTGATGGGAGCCGCTTTAAATACGACCACCTCTTATTTACGTTATACAACAGATTTTTTACTGATACGGCGGCCATATTGATTTATGGGATGCCCAGGGGGCAATAACTATTTTTCCAGAAAAAAAAAACAAAAATAATATAGAGCAATAAATTTTAGAAACATTATACTTATTACACCGTACGTTGTAAGTAAGAGCAGTACAACATAATGGATAGTCTGAAATATGAATAAAGTACATTATAGCTTCACCACAGTCTATAGTTTATCCACCGTTTGCCCCCTGGGCATCCCATAATATCTTGATGAAAACAATAGAATTCAAAATGGCCGCCGTATCAATAAAAAGGTCTTTTACTTGAACATCGTTGAGGGCGCGGTTGGCCCGCTCAACTTTTTTCAACATTCCTGATTTGACGATGCGTATGTTGTACGGCAATGTAGGAAAGGGAGAGAACCTACAGAGTACTCAGATAATGTAACATATGCATACAAATATAATGAATAACACGCTACAGTCACTAAAGGCAACCTTTGACTATTTAAGAAACTACATAATATGAGCATTTGATAAAGCACTGCGATCGATAGACTGATAGTCGACCTTGTCAGGGTCTATGAAGCTACTTGGACCCAAATTAAAGCGCTACATTTATTTCTTTTCTTTTTTTACAAAAATACTCGACCAGAACTAGATGTAGTTATGGAAATTACAGAAGAAGAAACCTGTTATTTTTCAAGTTAACCATCTTTCAGATATCTAAAGTGACTCCAACATAATTGCGTGCGGATTTCGGATTTTGTTTTAACTCGCTCGTGTCGCGTCAAAAACTCTCGAATAAATCGTACAATTTTACGAAACTTCAGATTTTGGATAAATAGATCGTCATAATGTTATCTGCTAAGCTAGTTAAAGGAATTTTGCACTTGAACAATTATATTTGGTTCACTTAAATTTTGCCGATCGAGTAATTTGCACTCGAACAAGAGAAAATGAGGTAAGAGAAGTAATCCATGGTACTGGGTTCTTTACCCATCATATCAGCCCTTCGTTCTATTTTTAGATTCGTATTTATCTTGGAATAGAACATGATTGGTCAGATCGGTGACCGCGCGGGCGTGGTAAGCAAACTAAAGGTAAATTCTTGTTCTAAAAATAGCACGAAAGGTTGATATGATATAGGGTACCAGGGATTCCTTGTCTTACCTCATTTTCTCTTGACTCGAACAATTTTATAGAAGCTGAGCAAACAAAATTATGACAATCTATTTATATAAAATCTGAAGTTTCGTGAAAATCGTACGATTTTTTCGCGAACAAGAGCACAAAATGTAAAAACACCACTGTTACAAAATCGGCCCGTAACGGCAAACGCGAATCAAAAATAAAATTCCGAATACACCATTTTGAGCTACTACACTGTGCTTTATTTCGAATCATCCGAGTTTTTTTGTCGCGATATGAAAGAGGTAAAAAAATCCCAAAATTCGCGCGCACTTACGTTGGAGTCACCTTAATTGCGGCCTTTCTTTTAATCACGCAGACAAAATAGGAAAAATAGCCCTATCTTTGAAATAAGAGGTTATAAAAGTAATCGGGTTAGCTTCTTAGTTATTCTAGGTTTATATAGCCAACACTGGTCGGCCTCGAATAAAGTAGCGCATGCGCGAAACGACGCAACTATGAACCTCGAAAACATATAAAAATACGATGGTCAAGATACATGTTTCAAGATAGTGGTAAAGTTTGTATTTATTAACTGTTTCAAAATTAACGTTGGGCAAATATATTTAAACTGAAATTCCCGTAATTCATTCTTTGTCAAGTCATAATCCATTCAGTGCGAGCAGAGCCTTCTTTATACTCCATATATAAAGGAGGCACCCTCAAGCTCTGTATAGTACGGAGTGCAAGATAAATTATCCTAAATTTGTGATGTACTTTTTGCCATGTTAGAGTGGAAATGCAATGTTCGATGGACAGGAGTTTATAATGATAACGCAGCTGGCGTGAGAGCAGTTTTCGTATAAGAGTGGGAAACGTACGGTACCATGACAGTTAAATGGCTTCCGCTCTGAACCAATGAGAAAGCGAGAAAACAGACGGCGCCATCCAATCACAGTGCTTGAATACTGAAGCCATTTAAGAGTCCCGTTTCCCACTCCTACGAAAAATGCTTGATTTAAAAGGCTTTCTGTCAAAACGAATAAAAACAAAAGCTTTAATTAAAAAGCCGTCTGAATTCGGAGAAATTGTGCTATCGAATAATTGCTTTACAAAAGGATTTTTAATTTTTTAAATAAAGTTAATTGCTTTAAATCCACTTCAGCTCCTTAAAACAAGAATAATAAAAATGTGAGGATTAGCTATAAATGAAAACTGAATAAAAATTGTATTTTTTTATCCAATATTTTCCCAGCTGATTCGGCTAATACGCGATAAAAAATGCCGTGCCAAAAATTTAGAATAAATACTGATTAAGATGCATATATTATTGTCGAGAGGGGAGGATAGCAGCTGAAGATTGCAGACATTCAGTAGGTTCAGATCTTTACGCAGATCCAACGTTAGAACAACAGGATTTTCGTGAACGGTTCTTCAGTGCTACTTAACGATTCAGTGGGCAAGGAGCCGAGGCCAGATCACGATATTTTTAAAGAGTGGTTAAGGAATAGAAGAACTCATTTTAAATTTTTTTTTTTTTTTTTTTTTTTGCATTTGTTTCTTTTTGTCTTAAAATGCTGCGAGCTCGAGAGTGAAACAGACAGTACCATGAGACGACGTGAAAAATATCAGCCAATCCCCATACCAGCTGTCAGGCGCACGCGCACGTTTTGATGCTCAGCGAGGAAACCTTCATCTCCAGTCCATTTTCAGACGATCATACGCGGAGCAACCAAATATTTTGTAGTTACATGGTCTTATTATTTAATCCAGGACTTTCCTTCCTGATTATGGCGTTTATTTTATTCACTGCTTGGGAATTTGACCCTGGAGTGAGGGCTGTTTCATTTTGGACAATAATCCTTTGCGCACTTTCTTTATCGGACAGCTGGTAGTTAGCCTGCGTAGAGGCTCTAGGAAACCGGGGAAGGAACCGGTCCCCTATAGGGCCGCTACGCCGGCAGGCTACTGGTAGTGAGAGCCGGCTTGAACTCGTACAACCCATCCCCTAGATTCGCCACTGACACACATTTATCTATAAGCCTATCCTTTGAGGAGCCTTGCGAGGAAAGTGGCTCAGTGTTTTTCATTCTGTCAGGGATTCATTGTGTTCTTTTCCTCTATGTTATTGGGTCCATTTCCTTCCTAGAGATACAGCCTGAAGGGTCAGTATTCAAAGAATTAATAGATTATTTCCTGCACTTACCTTTATTCCTATCCATAATGAAGAGGCTTTATTCCTGCTATTCATTTTTTTCATTTTATTATTTTATTGATTTTAGAACATTCAGACACAAAGCCACAGGATAAAATGACAATAGAACTTCAAATAGTTGACGTCGTCAAGAAAAAAATACAAGTTCAATCCGAAATTGTCGAGGGTTTTTACTGAGTTATTTTTTTACCCGCCCACCCATGCAAAAAAATTACACATTGGTAAGTATTTATTGTGCATTTAATTAGCTGGTTTGACAAGGGCGCTGTGAAGAGCCCTAAGTTGCATATATTTCGCACTTAACTAAAATTCTACATCGACATCTACATAAACAACGCTCCTTACTTCAAATTCCTGCTACATTACTTAATTTGGTGTTCAAAAAAAAATCAATTGGAAATTCTGTATAATATTAATGCCCTTCATTGGTGTATATATAGATCTTTATCATGATTATTTGCTGGGTTTAAAATGATATCGTGATAAGGAAATGTAGGCGAGGTTAATAAATTAAATACGAAGTGGTGTATATATAATGATAAATTTTAAAGCCTCTATCACTTGCTGTCCTATTAGGCAAAAGTTTGCTGTGACGCCTAATGAGACTACGGACCTTTTGTTTCTGACATTAACTCTATAAATGTTAAATAGATACATCCAAACTATATCTAGAAAACAGCTAAAGTGGAGACAACACTAAACCAATATTAACTTCAGTCCTGATATCTTAAAAAGATCTTTGAAACAACGTTGGAAATTCCGCATAATCTTATTCTAAATCGACCATAATCAGGAGTGGCTTCGTGGCCTACTAGGTTCAATATTTAAGAGTTGTCTCAATATAAAGCCTCGTCTGACTAGTATTTTAGGCTGGTGAGTATTTGCTATTTAACCTTTAGTATTTGAGGATAATTTGTTAAGTTTAAAAAGGGATATTTTTCTCCCTTCAATATCAAGTAAATATCATTTAGTTATTGTTTAATTCATAATAATATTAGTAGAACAGCATCCTCTTTTTTTAAATTTCGTGTTTTAATTTTAACGATAACATCTGAGAGATCTTACATTTACATTTTTTTATGAAAAAACTTGTCGAAAACAGCCTGTTTACAAAGAAGCAGCTGACAAACTCTCTTGTTTTTATAATTATACTTTTCACCTGATTCCTAAATCATTTTCAATATTTTTCACTTTCGATTCAATATATTTTCAACTTTCTATTTCACCTTTCAGTTCTGAAGTTAAGTTCTCTCTCCATTTTACCTTTTTTAATTTTCCTCTGTTAATAAATCAACCCTTTGTGCTCTTAATTATGTCTTAGTAGTCACAGACCTTTCTTTAGTTGATTTCGAAACAAAAAAAATTATTTAATAAACCAAAGTTAATAAACCTACGACTTAAGCTGTCAAAGTATAGCATACGGTTTTGGCGGTATTAAAGATGACTGCAGGCATATAAATCTTTAAACAAGCCAAAAAAAGTTTGACTAATGGATTACAGAATTGATAATAAGCGGCTTATTTGTTGAATTTACATTTTACCCTATGAGATTGTACTTGTCATTATTAGATTAGATTAAGCTTTAATTCTTTGATGGAACTTTATATTTTTATTGTAATTAAAGCCCAGTTCAAACGAGAACGCAAGTCATCACAAGTTGGCGTTCAAACGAGATGCAAGTCCAAACTTGCGGTGACTTGCGTTCTTGATTGAACGGGGCTTAAGGGACCGGTCATTGTTTACCGCGAGGGGAGGGGGGCTGGTGCATTTTTTCACTTCCATAAAATGTTTTTGACCCCTGCCCCAAAATTGCCCCTTGTCTCTCTTAGCACCATCCTTTGAGGTGCATAAAAAATGCTGGCCCACCCTCTATTTGCTCCAGATCCCCCTCCCGGTAAATATTGACCGGTCCCTAAGGTGAAGACACACGTTGGAACATTGCGCGCAATATTGCTAGCAATTGATGAACTGCAGCGTGTGTCCACCCCTGCAATATTGCTAGCAATTGATGAACTGCAGTGTGTGTCCACCCCTGCAATATTGCTAGCAAATGATGAACTGCAGCGTGTGTCCACCCCTGCAATATTGCTAGCAAATGATGAACTGCAGCGTGTGTCCACCCCTGCAATATTGCTAGCAAATGATGAACTGCAGCGTGTGTCCACCCCTGCAATATTGCTAGCAATTGATGAACTGCAGTGTGTGTCCACCCCTGCCA